>VMDO01037623.1:0-14177 GCA_007922755.1 Pedetes capensis | reverse complement strand
CATGGCCTTGAGTTTCTTTTCGTTCCGTGGAATGGTAACATTGTCATGGTACCTGGATGGAGAGGGGTCTAATGCGTCCTGAGGAAGCACGTGGACAGACTCATGTGAAATAACCTTTTCCCGGGTGTGTGTCCACTTGTGTGTCACTGTGGCAAAATACCGGACAGAACTGAATTACAGGAAGAAAGATTTATTTAGGGCTCACGGTTAGAGGATTTCAGTCCACAGAGGTAGGAAGGGATCTCGGGGAAGCAGGAGCCCTGGGCCTTTGGCACAGGACCTCACATCCTGGTGATCAGGAAGCAGAGAGAAACCAGAACTGGGAGGTGGTATAAAACCTCCAAATGAGCTAGGCCCTGGGGCGCATGCCTATGACCCCATGACTCCGGAAGTGAAAGCAGGAGGATCACAGGCTTGAGGCCTGAGGTGGCAGCCTGTGTAGACCAGCAAGATCTTGTCTCAAGATAAAAAAACAAAAGGGGGGTTAGGGGTGCAGGTCATGGGAGAGCGCTTGCAAAGTATGTGTGAGGCTCTGGATTAAAAAAAGATCTCCAAAGGCCTGTCTCCAGCGATGTGCTTCTGCAACACTAGGGTCCACCCTATAAGCTGCAGCCCACGGCACCTGAGGACCAAGTATTCAACTCATGGCCTTTAGGGGACATTTGAGATTCAAACTATGGCACAGCAACAATAACCACAATAAATTTTAGGAATGATAGAGAGTTATCGAGGGTGATCCTAAAAACTTTTTTTTTTTTTCAGGGCTAGGAGCAGAATCCCAGTCCTTGTGCATGGTAGGCAAGTGCTCTATCATGAAGCTCCATCCCTAGTCCTTTCAGATTTTTAGATTTGATTTTGATCCAGGGTCCTGCTAAGTTTCCCAGGCTGCTTCAGCCTCTCACGGAGCCAGGAATACAGCTTGTGCGCCACCACACTCAGCAAGGAATTATATCAACACCTAAAGGAAGGCATTTGCTGCCTTTCTCATTACAGAACCAAAAAATGACATCTCGGCTCCATCTCTTTCTTTTGCTGAATGTTCCAAGGTCCCAGAATGATCGTTTCATTATAGTCCAAGATCAGAGATCAAGTCACCCTGTCACAATATCCTACCAGTACCATATCCCTTACCAAAGTCCTCAATAGCCCATAACTCTTTGAGAGAGTTTTTGTTTGTTTGTTTGTTTTTTGTTTTGTTTTGTTTTTTGCGGTACTGGGGGTTGAACCCTGGGCCTCGCGCTTGCATGCTCTGTAAGTACTGGACCACTGAGCTGCACCCTCAGCCCATTCTTTTACTTTTTGAGACAAGGTCTCGCTAAGTTACACAGACTGCCTCTGGTCTCAAATTGTGATCCCCCCCCCCCCCCACCTCCTGAGTCCCTGGGATTACAGGTATGTGCCACTGCGCCGGCCTCTTTGAGAGATTAAAAGAAAGACAACACTTAACGAAGGAAGCCTTTCAGGCATAGATATGGGTGTGGCTGTGAGTCAGCACACCTGTTTAAAAACCCACAGGGCAGACACAGGCATCCAAGAGGCAGCTGCCTTCCACTAAGCAGTTGCCTGAGAAACCATGCACATACACACACATGTTCTTCAAGGGCCCCTTTGGGAACCTTCTCTTTCAGGGGCTTGCTTCAGCCTTCCCAACATCCTCAGTGGTGGCAACGTTTTGTTCTTTGAATGAATGTGAGACCGCTAGAAATAAAGAAACTGGGGCAGATAGTAAGAGGTCAAATTTGAGGATATGGTTTGGGGGTAAAAAAGGTACACAGTCATCTGGACCACAGTGATGGTGCTACTCAGTGGGACATATTTTATTAATCTTAATTTTCAAGTAATTTCCCACTTTATTTTCTGCCTATTATCTGCAGTGTCACTTCCACTTGGGGTGACGTTGGCTGAGAAATCAACTTTCTGTGTTAAGACAAAAGACACCATTGCCTTGACCACGCCATGGCCTGGGAACAGGGAAGAGGGAATTTGTAATAGCCGAACGTGAAACTTTGATTATGGGCTCGAAATACAGCGTCCTGACTGCTATGTCTTCTCTTCTCAGAAATCCCTAATTTTTTTTTACCTGTCTTCAAAATTTACAAAAAAAAATTTAATAGGTTAATTTTCAGTGCAGAGGTCCATGCTGTTTCCAGAAACTCTCACCTTATCAAAGCTTTTCTTTTTTTGATTGGTCTGTTTTTACATTGGAGTTCAACGCTGGTGTTATCCTTCTTCATGTGTGGTCTACTGGGATGACTCACCTGTGTTCTCTGCAGTCCTAAGAGCTTTCTTCTGCATCTCTCTTGTTGTTGTTAGTTGTTGTTGTATCGTTAGGTGCCGTCGATTCGGTATCTGACTCACAGCAACCCTCTGTACAACAGGGGAAACACTATTATCAGTGCTTCTCTGCTGTTCATAGGGTTTTCAATGGCAGACTGAGTTTTGGGAGGGGGTTGCCAGGTCCTTCTCCCAAGCCTACAGCTTCTGGTGTTCCCTGGCGGTCTCCCATCCAGGTACTAACCCGGCCCGACCCTGCTTAGCTTCTGAGATCTGATGAGATCGGACCACAGGGCTACAGCTGCAGGCTATTCTTGTTAGTAGGTGCCATCAAGTCGTGTTCAACTCATAGTGACCCTGATAGGGTTTTCAATGGCTGACTGTTTCAGGATTGCCTTGGGAGTGGGTTGCCACGTCCTTCTCCCATTTTGGGGATGCTAGGAATCGAACCTGGGACCTCAGAGACTGCAGAGCAGCGCTCTACCAACTGAGCTAGATCCTAGCCCCTGCATCTCTCTTAGTATACCTCTATTGAGTCTTCCAGAAACAGTTGTTCTTTTTAAGAACATTTGGTTCTGGTTTACTAATTTTCTACTGACTTTTTAAATTTTTAATTGACAACTGATAATGGTGTGTATTTGTGGGGTACCATGTGATGTTTTGATGAGTCCTTTCACTGTGCAATGGCTCTATGAAGCTAGTGAGTATTTTCTTTACTCACCTGCTTATTTCTTCATGTTGGGAACATGTAAAGTGGAGCCTGGGCTGGGATTTAGCTCAGTGGGTAGAGCGCTGCACTGCAGTCTCTGAGGTCCCGAGTTCAATTCCCAGCACCACAAAAATGGGAGAAGGACCTGGCAATCCACTCCCAAGGCAATCCCGAAACAGTCAGCCATTGAAAACCCTATGAGGGTTGCTATGAGTCGGATACCGACCCGATGGCACCCAACGACAACAACAAAGTGGAGCCTTAGAAATTTCCCTTGCTCTGGGCGACACACCTGTCTGGACACTCTGTTTGACATGCCCAGCGTTAATTTAGAGATCTGCCACAGCTGCTCCCCATCCCAGAACCTCATGCGCTTCTTCCCCTGCCCCTGTGATGGTCTGGCTGGCTGCTGCATGTTGCAACGTGTTGTAACGTGTTCTGTGGCCACTATGCCTCTTCTGCTTACATGAGCGACATCTCATCTCTACCTACTGGATCCTTATCCCATATCCTTTAGCCTCTGATAACATGTGAGGCCTTCAGGGAACGCCCCAGCTCCCAGCCTCCTGCTCCCTCTATAGAGCGCTGCTCTATAGTCTCTGAGGTCCCAGGTTCAATTCCTAGCACCCCAAAAATGGGAGAAGGATGTGGCAATCCACTCCTGAGGTAATCCTGAAACAAATCACCTGCCTCACAATGCCTAGTCACATCTTGGATATTTAGGAAGCAAAGAATGCACTTGTAGGGCTCTTAATGCTTAAGAGAACTGCAAACACTCCACAGTGCATTTTACGCCCCAGGAAGGAAGTAGAGCAAGTCTGATTACCTTCAGGTTATAAAAGTCCTAAGCTCTGCACAAGGGCTGGGCTTTAGCTCAGTTGGTGGAGTGCCACTCTGCAGTCTCTGAGGTCTCCAGTTCAATTCACAGCACTGCAAAAATGGGAGAAGAACATGGCAATCCACTCCCAAGGCAATCCCGAAACAGTCAGCCATTGAAAACCCTATGAGGGTCGCTATGAGTCGGACACCACTCGATAGCACCTAACAACAACAAGCTCTGCTCTCTCTGAGGCCCTAGGTTCCATCCCCAGCACCTCAAAAATGGGATAAGAACTTGACAGCCTACTCCTGAAACAATCCAGAAACAATCAGCCATCAAAAACCTTAGGAGGGTTGCTATGAGTCTGATCTGACTTGACGGCACCTAAAAGCAACAACAAAATTGTTTGAAGTTCCAGTGGCCCTCTGTAACCCAGGAAGCCAATGTCAGCCATTTACATCTTTCTCTTCCGGTCTAGCATTCTATCCCCTAAATTTGCAGCATGGGAATGTCATAAAAATCAGGACTAGTGTCATGGCAGAATGAAGCACCCGGGGAGGAGGAGGCTGGGAGCTGGGGTGTTCCCTGAAGGCCTCACATGTTATTAGAGGCTAAAGGATATGGGATAAGGATCCAGAAGGTAGAGATGAGATGAAGCCATCAGGCCAAAAAGGGCAGTGGAGTGTGGCTGCCACTCACCAAGAGGGAAACGGAATACACATGGGGGGAACTGGGTTAATTAATCCCAGAGGAAGGTCATGGGGTCATGGTGACCTGACCATATAGACCTAGTTTGGTCTTACATTCATTATGATTGTGTGGTATCTTATCAAAAAGGTAAGCACTATTGTTATTATTGTTGGTGTCATTGAGTTGGTATCCGGCTCATAGCGACGTACAACAGGCAAAACACTATTGTCAGTGCTTCTCTCCTAGTCATAGGGTTTTCAATGGTGGATTGATTTTTGGGAGTGGGTTGCCAAGTCCTTCTCCCAAGCCCACAGCCCCTGGTGTTCCCAGGAAGTCTCCCATCCAGGTACTAACCAGGCCTGACCCTGCTTAGCTTCGGAGATCTGACGGGATCAGATGCCACAGGGCTACAGCTGCAGGCAAGCACTCGTAAGACCTTCATTTCACAAATGATGAGGTTAAAGCTCAGACAAGTTAAGTAACTTGTCCAAAGTTGCATCCAGCAAATAGCAAAGTGAGGACTTGCTGCCAGAAAAGCTGCCTTCTTCCTAGTGCTGTGTCCTGCCTCACAGATGGACCATGACAAGATGCTGCCAAAACAGCCTGGGGATTTGGCGGTTGATTGCTCTTGGAGCACAGTGACATTTGCTTAGCACTTGAGTGTTTTTATCAAGCGAAAGCAAAACTATGGTTGAATGTCTATGTCACTACAAACATGAGCTGTGGGTGCTGAATTAATACTACAGAGCAGCAAGGCAAAGAATAAGGGGTTTTGCTTGAGCCCTGCCAGCTATGGATGGAGTAGGGGAGCCTCCAGCTCATTGCCCTTCTGAGTTCTGAAGACATGATTTCTAAGGATTTCTCCTGGGATCCCTGGAGAAACTCTAAGATAGGTATTCAGTTTGTCTTGCTGATTGAGCCAAGAGACAAAGAGCTTTGTAGAGCTAAGCAAACCCTGCAGAATAAGCAAAGCTAGCTGGAATCAGGGCTGGGATTTAGGTCAGTTGGTAGAGTGCTGTGCTGCAGTCTCTGAGGTCCCGAGTTCAATTCCCAGCACCACAAAAATGGGAGAAGGACGTGGCAATCCGCTCCCAAGGCAATCCCGAAACAGTCAGCCATTGAAAACCCTATGAGGGTTGCTATGAGTCGGATATCGACTTGACGGCACCTAACAACAACAACATCTGGAATCTGAGCCTATGGACCTAACCGGGGCAAACGAGTGGCTCCAGAGCGTGCAGTTGCTGCTGTTACAATGACTAGGGCTACAGGAAGAACGATCAAGTCCCAGACACCAAGAAAAGCTAGAAACCCAGGACGAGAGAGCAAGGGAGTCCTTAGAAGCTGACTCTAGGGAGAGATTCTGTGAGATGGGTTTTGGCCTAGGAGAGGCAGTGTGTTCAGGTCAGTGTTTCAGGTCAAAGGTCAGAGGTCAGGAGCGAGCTCATCATTGCAGCCATAGAGGTTCCTTTCATCAGCAGATAAAGTGGTCCCTTATTTCACTTAATATTTACCCGGGGGGAAGTGGATATTTTAGCAATCACTGGATTTCCAAAACAGGTCCTTAGTATGTCATGGTCTCCTTGTTAACATTACTTTTCCATCACTGTAACAAAATGCCTGAGGCTATTAACTCAGTGGGCAAAAAAGGGTTATTTTGGCTCACATTTCCAGAGGTTCCAGCCCATGGAAGTTGGCCTCTTTGCTTTGGGCCTAGGATGAGGCAGCACATCGTGGCAGGAACTTGTGGCAGAGCAAACCACTCATGTCATGTGCAGGAAGCAAGCACGAAAACAGAATGGGCCAGGGTTCCATAGTGCCATTCAAGGGCACACTCTCAAATGACTCCCAAATGGCCCCACCTCCCAAAGGCCCCATTGCCTCCAGAAGTGCCTTGCTAAGGACCCAGCCTTTAACACGTGGGCCTCTGAGAGACACCTAAGACACAAACTCTAGCATGAAGACGGGTAAGGACAGGGGCAAAATAAGAGAGAAATGGAATGCGAGCCTACAATAATGAATGGAAAACAAGAGAGTAAAGTGCCTGGAGTAGAGACTTAGACTCACGGCCTCAAAATTAGGGCCTGAACTCTGTGCCCAGGATTCAGAAAAGAAAGGAATCAGGGCAAAAGTCCTATTTCCAAGCCAAAAATGAATGTGAAAACTCAATCCCCACAAGGCTGAGTAAGACAGGAAGGAAACTGAGTGAAATATTGGGGTTTCCTCATTGGAAGAAGACTTTGTGAGAGCTGGACCTGCAGAAGGACTGGTGAGGAGCCAATGGCTTGGGGCATCCTCACATCCCCTCAGGAGGCATCAGAGCTGCACCACAGAGCCCAGGTCAGTGTTTCAGGTCAAAGGTTGGGGGCCAGGAGCGAGCTCATCATTGCAGCCATAGGTATGCATTTCATCAGCAAATAAAGTGGTCCCTTGTTTCACTTAATATTTACCCATGGGAAAATGGATATTTTAGCAACCACTGGATTTCCAAAACAGGTCCTTAGTACGCGATAGTCTCCTTGTTAACGTTACTTTGGCAACTTCCATTGTACTGACGAGGTGAAAGCAGTTTCTAGAAAGATCCACGCTATGTGTATTTTTTCCCCTTAGGCTTTCATAGCAAATTATTACACACTGGGTAGTGTTGTTGTTAGGTGCCGTCGAGTCGTGTCCGACTCATAGCGACCCTCACAGGGTTTTCAATGGCAAGTTGTTTCGGGATTGCCTTGGGAGTGGGTTGCCAGGTCCTTCTCCCATTTTTGCCGTGCTGGGACCTCAGAGACTGCAGAGTGGTGCTCTACCAACTGAGCTAAATCCCAGCCCCTCTGGGTAGTGTAGAACAGCATAAATTTATCACATTACGTTTTTAGAGTCGAAAGGTCTGAAATCGAATTGTCGGCCACACCATGCTTCCTCTGAAATCCCTGAAGGATCCTTCCTGGCCTCTGCCAGCTACTGGCAGCCCAAGAAGTCCCTCAGTGAGTGGGAGAATAATTCTAGTCTCCTCCCCGGTCTTCATGATGTCCTTTCTGTGAATCTTCACATCATCTTCCCTCTTTGTGTATCTGTGTCTATGTCCAAATTTCCATTCTTTTTTTTTTTTCTTTTGGTGGTACTGGGGATTGAACCTAGGGCCTCACACTTCTATGCTTTACAAGTGCTGGACCACTGAGCTGCACCCCCAGCCCATTTTTCTACTTTTTGAGACAGGATCTCACTAAGTTATACAGACTGCCTCTGGTCTCAAACTTGCGATCCTCCTGCCTCCACCTACCGAGCTGCTGGGATTACAGGCGTGCACCACCGTGCCCAGCTCCAAATTTCTACTTTTTAAATGACACTAGTCATGTTGCAGTAGGGACCATTCTAATGACCTCATTTAACTTGACTATGTATGTATGTATGTTGTTGTTGTTGTTGTTGTTGTTAGGTGCGGTCGAGTTGGTGTCCAACTCATAGCGACCCTACATACAACAGATGAAACACTATTGTCAGTGTTTCTCTGATGTTCATAGGGTTTTCAATGGCGGATTGATTTTTGGGAGTGGGTTGCCAAGTCTGTCTCCCAAACCTACAGTACCTGGTGTTCTCAGGCAGTCTCCCAACCAAATACTAACCAGGCGCGACCCTGCTTAGCTTTGAAGATCTGACAGGATGGAACGCCACAGCGGTATGGCTATAGGCTGATTACCTGGGTAGAGACTTTATTTTCAAATAAGGCCACATTCTGAAGTACAAGAGTTGGGATTTCCACATACCTTCTCAAATTCAATCCAAGATGTTAGCCTTCCCTATTCATTCCATTGCCGGCCTTCCTCCTAAGCAGAGTCATGGAAACAAGTCAGCAGAGGACACTCCCCCTTGGAAGAGGTGATGTATTCCCTTCAGCTGCTGTGACTTTCCTGGATCTCCAAGTCCTGCACAGTGGCCTGAGGAAGCTGACTTTAGGCAGGTGCCCCGTCCTGGTTTGATCAGAACTGCACGGAAGCTATGCCGACGGACACTGTGAGACATTCCTCTGACAGGGCTCCTGGTTCTCAGAGCTTACGGAGCTGCTAAGTTTTGGATCTTGGATGTCCCCATGGGGTGAAGGCTTAGTCCCCATCTCCAAGCACTACTGGGAGGAAGTAGACCCTTTAGGAGGTGGAGCCTAGGGGAAGGAAGTTAGGCCAGTGGAAGCCTGCCTTTGAAGGGAACATGCAGACCCTGCCCCCTTCTTCTCTTTTTTTGCTTCCCAGATGCCATGAACTAAACAGTTTTCTCTACCATGGGCTCCCTACCACCAGGTACTGGGCAATCACAGGCCCAAGCCTATGGCTCAATGGCCATGCGCATAGCCTCTGAATCTATGAACCCAAATAAACCTTTCCTTCTTGTAAGTTGCTTATCTCGGGTGTTTTGTGATAGTGCCGGAAGGCCAACTAACACGGGCACTCAATGGGGTGAGTGTGAGTGATAAAGAACTAAAAGCTTCCTTCCTTGGAAGTTATCGCCACTGATCCATACATGGAGGGCTTTTCAATCCTGGTTTTCTAATGGTCAGAGGCTAATTGCACCCTCTATGAGTTAATCATACACCAGGCTTCCGCTCCCAAATGCTATCTATCTCAAAGAGCTGGTTGACTTCCTAACAGCCTTGAGAGACTTGGAACTACTTAACCTCCAGGTGCTCTCATCACTCCGTGTTTGCCATTTCTGCCCTTTGGTGTCTCCTACGTTAGGATCACTGTCAGAAGGACCCGCCCTCAGAAGCCAACAACTCAGGCGTGCTGCCTCGGATGGTGGTGGCGCTGCATGCAGAAGTGTGACTGGGGGTCCTCCCATCGGTACTGCTATTCTGAATCAAGTGGCACCACGTTGCCATGAGGACCGTACTCGTAGGCACTGTGCTCCCTCCAAGTCGCTCCTCCTCCATTGCTAGAAACGTGAGAGCCGCCCTCGTCTTCTGCTCTCCGGCCTCGAGTTTCCAATCCAGCACTAATCCCTGTCCACATTCGCTGTGGAATTGCTCTCAAATCAATGACTTCTGTCCCATCCCAATCTCCCTCCAAAGTTCAGGCCACTGTCATCCCTCCCCTGTTCTTTGTTTTGAAGTTTATGAACAGGTACCTTTCACACTGCTTACCGCACCTCTGTTGTTGTTGTTAGGTGTCGTCGAGTCGGTATCCAACTCATAGCGACCCTCATAGGGTTTTCAATGGCTGACTGTTTCGGGATTGCCTTGGGAGTGGAATGCCAGGTCCTTCTCCCATTTTTGTGGTGCTGAGAATTGAACTCGGGACCTCAGAGACTGCAGCGCAGCGCTCCACCCACTGAGCTAAATCCCAGCCCTAACCCGCCTCTAGTCTTTCTCTTTTCCAATCATTCTCTACTCCACACACAGAGTGCTCATTCTAACACAGGAATCTTACCATATCACTCTCTCTCTGCCACCTGATCTTTCAGGCTAAAGATAGAGTGTCCCCACAAGGGATCAATGCTGGCCCTTGATTAGCCTCTTGGGACCTTCCTTCCTTGTCTTTGCTTTCCCATGCAGTCTATCTCCAACATCCTGGAATAGGTGCAATCCCCTCTATGTCTCCTCTTCTCTCAGCTGCTGGGGCTGTGGTTAAGCCTCTCCCCCGTCTAGGATGCTCTCCCACCTACTCTTAGTCAACTCCTGCTTGCTCTGCCAGCTTCCTGGTGGGAATGAATTTCTTGACAATGCCCAGGCTCTCCTTCATGGCAGGGTGCACACTGTGGTGTCCCCCGACCCCAACACACAGCACCTGCCTCTCAGATGACAGCTGGGCATCACGGCTAGGCTTACATGCCTCTGGATAACGTTCCATCTCTGGAGCAAACCTGGCAACTGGGCAGTTTCTCAGCCCTCACCTACTCTGGCAGGTGGCTTCATGCTGGTTCATCTGCTACAACAGGGTGCTGGTAAACAAGACAATGAGATATTTCCTTTGGCTGCAAACTTTGAAGGGTGCTTAAGAAAACCTCAATAATCAAGAAAATGTCTTGTGTATGATTTTTAAAGCAAAAATTAATGCAAAAAATGTCCACAACAGACACCATATTAAACTTTTAAGCAAAGATAGGATTAGTAGCTTGAAGCCATACCACTGTGGCATCCAATCCCATCAGATCTTGGAAGCTACGCAGGGTCAGGCCTGGTTAGTACTTGGATCGGAGACTGCCTGGGAACACTAGATGCTAGGCTTGGGAGAAGGACCTGGCAACCTACTCCCCAAAAAACAATCAGCCATTGAAAACCCTATGAACAGCAGAGAAGCACTAACAATATTGTTTTGTCTATTGTATGTAGGGTCACTATGAGTTGGACATCAACTCAACAACATCTAACAACAACAACAAAGATCAGTAAGAGTTCTTTTTAAAATTTTGTTTCAGATGTTTATTTTAGAAGCATCTTACATTTTCAGATGCTTATTTTGGAGAGGAAGAAAGGTCTGAAATCAATTATCTAAGCTCCAGCCTTAGGGAATTAGGAAAAGAAGATTAAATTAAACCCAAAATAGAAAGAAAGAAGTATTAAAAATAAGACCAAAATCAATTAAACAGAAAATAAACCAAAAGGAGTTCTTTTTCTGGTAAGAAACTTACCCACTCCTAGGTAACAACAGAAATGCTAGAAATATACATCACACCAACTCCCCAAGGACTGCAGAGAAGCCACCTTTGGGAGACAGTTGGAGCTTACAGAAAGCAAATGCTATGGGAGCTTCCTATTTTTGCCAGCCTTGCCTGGGGACAGTTGGCAGTTGTTTTCTGTCACGGGTAGATCAAAACTCCAATAAGACGTTTGTTATTTTTCTGATTTGTGAAAAAAGGGAAAGCATCTGGGTAACCAGGGCTACTGGAAGATGAGAGAAATCCTAGAAAGAAAGGAGGATGGGAATTCCAGACACACCCATGGGTGACCTCTGTACCACGCACACAGGGTGCAGACTGTAACACCACTCCTGCTGAGACCAAGTTTGAAGTTCCACTTTAACTAAGTTTAATGTGAACAAGCCTGAACAGAACATCTGTGCACGGTGCAAGAGGGAGCCAGACTGAGAATCTCTACAACATGGCTTTGACCATGGTTTAATCCAAACTTACATGACACATAGAGCCACTGGGAAATGCAACCTACTCTCCAGGGAAAGACAATCCACAGGGGCCAACTGTGGGATGGCTTCAGATGCTGAAATTATTACACAAAGATCCTAAAACGTCTATCAGAACTGTGCATAATGGGTTAAGAGTACAGTTCAGTGGTAGAGCACTTGCCTAGCATGTGTGAGGCCCAGAGTACAATCCCTAGCACTGAGGGAAAAATGAAAAATAGATAAACTCTGCTCAATGAGGTAAAGAAGCAGTTGATGGCAATGAATGAAACTATAATAAATTTCACCAGAGAGCATATGCACAAAGAATCAAACTGAAAGTTTTGAACTAAAAAAATATCTGAAGTAAAATCTATACCAGATGGATGGATAGAATGAATGGAAGAATGGACATAATACAGGAAGGGGGAATTGAACTTGAATATAAATTCATAGAATTATCTACACTCGAGAGGAAAGAGGAAAAAAAAAGATAGAAAAACAAAAAAAGTTTATCAAACTCCAGGGACCTGTAGGATGACATCAAGTGTCTAATGTACGGGTGGGCAGAGCTCCAAAAAGGGAAGGAAAATTATGCATGAAAAATTGAAAAAATAATGGCAGAAATTACCCTTACTTGGTGAAAGACACAGATCCACAGATCCTCCCAGAAACTGAAGGGACTCTAAGCAGGACACACATGTAGGGGGGCTGTGCTCAGAAATTCCTAAGTCAAACTTCTACAAACCCAACGTGTAAAGAAAACTTTGGAGGGAGGAGAGAAGAATGATATATCACATACAGGGGAGCAATCATTCTAGTGATCACAAACTTCTGGTAAGAAACCATGAGTCAAGCCAGGGGCAGTGGTGCACACTGGTAATCCCAGTGGCTCCAGAGGCAGAGACAGGAGGATTGCAAGATCGAGATCAGAGGCAGTCTGCATAACTTGGCGAGACCTTGTCTCAAAAAGTAAAAAAAATGGGCTGAAGGTGCAGCTCAGTGGTCCAGCACTTGCAAAGCATGCAATCGCGAGGCCCTGGGTTCAACCTCCAGTACCACAAAAAAAAGAGAGAGAGAGAGAGAGAGAGAGAGAGAGAGAGAAGAGAAAAAGGAGACCATGACTCAGAAAACAGTGAAATATTATCTTAATATTATCTTAATGTGCTGAATGGAAAGCTAAGAGAAATTACCTTTGTAAGACCCACAGTATAAAAAACATTAAAAGATTTTCAGACTTAAGGGAAATTGTATCAGATGGAAACTCAAATCTTCAGGAAGGAATAAGTATCTCAGAAATGGTGAACATACCAGCCAGGGGCAGTGGCTCACGCCTGTGATCCCAGCAACAAGGGAGATGCGGGGAGGAGTTGGAGGCCAGAGGCAGCCTATGCAACTCAGCAAGATCTTGTTTCCAAATGAAAAGTACAAAATGGACTAAGAGTGCAGTTTAGTGGTGAAGCACTTGTAAAAGCTTGTGTGAGACCCTGAGTTAAAACCCCCAGTGCTGAAAAAAATAAAACAGCATAATATAGACATGGTAAATGAATGGAGAAAGATGGTTCCCTCTAAATGTATTTAAAATACATATGGCTATCTTTATCATTCTAAAAACATCTTGTGGGTTTTATAACACATATGGATGATACGCACAAACACAAATTCATAATAGCATCAAGGATAATGGAGGAGTAAATGCAACTATATACTTGCAAGATTTTTAGACTTCACAATGGGAAACATTAACTTTAACTGGACTGAAAAGTTAAGTACGAGCATTACATCCTTTGAGTGAACTACTAGAACTGGAAGTTCAGTTTTATAAGGTCATATGTTGCTGCTGCTGCTGCTGCTGCTGCTGCTGCTGTTGTTGTTGTTGTTGTTGTTAGGTGCCCTTGAGTTGAATCTGACTCATAATGACCCATATATGGTTTTCAATGGCTGATTATTTCGGGATTGCTTTGGGAGTGGATTGCCAGGCCCTTCTCCCATTTCTGTAGTGCTGGGAATCAAACTCGGGACCTCAGAGACTGCAGAACAGCGCTCTACCAACTAAGCTAAATCCCAGCCCCATAAGGTCATAGTACAGCATTACTACACAAAACCAATTAGACTTTTAAATGCCAGCAGCACAAATTTGGAAAATACAATTTAGAATTATACTTACGATAGCTTTGGCAAATATTTCAAAATATATTTAACAAAATATGTGTACAACCTATAGTTGAAAATCACCAAACATGACAGAATTAAAAGAATACTTAAATATATGGAGAGCTTTCCCACACTCATGGCTTGGAAAACCTAATATGGTTAAAGCATTGTTGTTGTTGTTGTTAGGTGCCGCCGAGTCGGTATCCGACTCATAGCGACCCTCTGTACAATAGGGGAAACACTATTGTCAGTGCTTCTCTGCTGTTCATAGGGTTTTCAATGGCAGATTGACTTTTGGGAGGGGGTTGCCAGGTCCTTCTCCCAAGCCTACAGCTTCTGGTGTTCCCAGGCGGTCTCCCATCCAGGTACTAACCAGGCCCGACCCTGCTTAGCTTCCGAGATCTGACGGGATCGGATGCCACAGGGCTAT
>VMDO01037622.1:0-14178 GCA_007922755.1 Pedetes capensis | reverse complement strand
GTCGGACAATAAAATCCTTTGCGCTTGCAGCGGCTCAGGTCTCCGTCTCTCATTGGGAACACTTTGGATAGACACGGTGTCCCTCCGGGAAGCCGAGTCTTACAGATTAAAGGCAGCTTCTGTGTGATGAGGTAAGTCAAAGGAGTCAGAACAGGAAGTAGTTTATTCTAAAGGAAGATCTGGAAAAGTACAGAATCTGCAGAGGAGATTGTGAGATGGTTCTAGGTTGCAAAATGGAGCTGAGCAGTGAGAAGGAGTGATCAGGACACATCTCCAGTTGTGGCACCCTGTGAAGCTGGAGAACTAGAGCCCTCATCCAAAAGAGGTAAGCCAGACAGCCCTGGACATCAGACTGACAGTTCCACAGGAGAAGCCCATAGTCTTTAAAGCCCTTGAACTCTTCCAAATATTTGGTGAGACAGTGGCTCTTCATAACTGGGGGCTTCAACGTTGGAGAAGCAACTCTCTTTCCTATACTCCATGTCTTGAAGGGCCATGACAAGGTGCTATCTTGCAAGGCAAACTATTGTGTGAGACTGAGCTACCCCAGGGGTCCTGAAAACAAAGAATTACCACCAGTGGAGAGCTTGGGGATGACCTTCCACAACTCCAGCCTGCTTCACACTGCGACAGGCAATTATAGTGAGAGGGGTGGTGGAACACTGACACATTGAGAGGTTTGGACAGCAGGAAGCTTGGGAAAGTTGCTCACACTCAAGCCCTATCCCCCCAAGGAGAGAGAAGACAACTCCATTTCCTGAGGATAACTTTGGAAACTGTCAACTCTGAGCCATGGTAAGATAAAAAAGACTCCATCTTCAACTGACCACCATCTCCATCTATCAGACTCCAATATTAGAGGCCACAGAGAGAAGCCACTCCAGTACATTTTCTCCCCCCCCTCCTCTTCTTCTTCTCCTTCTTCTTCTTCTCCTTTCTTTTCTTTCTTCCTATTGTGTTGAGGATTATACCCAGGGCTTTGCATGGAGTAAGTGCTGTACCACTGTGCAGTACTCCTAGTGTTTTTCCTATTATTGCTTTGAGATAGGGTCTTGTTGAATTGCATAAGCTGACTCTGGCCTGGGCTCAGGATCCTCAGCTCAAGAGACACTGGGGTTGCAGCAGCCTTTTTTTCTTTTCTTTCTTTCTTTTTTTTTTTTTTCTTTCAATTTTTTTCTTTTTGCATTTCTTTTCTTCCCTCTTTTTGTTGTTAATTTTCATTTCCTCACCTCTCTTCTTTCTAATGTAATTTTCATCTTTCTTTTTTAGTTTTCTTTTGACCTTTTTCTGCCTGTGTATCTATCTTCTTCTACTTAGTATAATTTCATTATCATTTTTACTATATTTTTTAAAAGAAATCTCTTAGGCTTTTTACTTCTTATTGCTCTGCTTAAGTGTACCTAATTCTGTTTATATATTTTTCTTTATCATGCAATTGGGTTTGTTATCTTTTAGTCTTTTCTTTCCCTCTTCTTAACATTCATTTTCTTTCTAGATCTTTCTTTTTTGTCTCTTTTACTTAATCCTTGCACCATCCTTCTTTCTCCACTTTCTCTGTCCCTCCTTGTTACTTCAGGAGATTATTATTTTTACCAGCTCCTAAATATTTTGTGGGCTGGGATTTAGCTCAATTGGTAGAGCACCATTCTGCAGTCTCTGAGGTCCTGAGTTCAATACCCAGCACCAAAAAAATCAGAGAAGGACATGGCAATCCACTCCTGAGGCAATCCCGAAACAATCAGCCATTGAAAACCCTATAAGCATCACTATGACTTGGGCATGACTTGACGGCACCTAACAATGACAACAAATATTTTGTAATCTCATAGCTTACTCTATATTATTGTTATCATTCTCTATTCAGTGGACATTGGTGGTGCGGCACTTAAAACCAACTGGCTTTAAGTGATTTTAAGAGTATTTCTATGTCCAGTTTTGCCAAGTATTGTACCGGTTACAGTAATTTGCCTTCCCTTCTGTAAGTGGCACTGGGGATTGTGAACTCAAGAGAAAGCCACTGACTAAGAAGACCCTCAAATAAAACAGGAAGTGATACCCATCCCTACAGATGCATAAATCACAAATCAGAAACACAAGAAACATGAAAAAGCAAGGTATTTTATCTCCCCCAAAAGACTATGACTCTTTAACCACTAAATAAAGATATTGAAATAGTTGAAATGTAAGACAAAGAATTTAAAATCCTACTTGTTAAAATGAAAATAGGACACAAAACAAATGAATAAAGTAAGAAAATCAATACAGTCACCAATTTAGAAGATAGAGTCAACAAAATGGAAAAGAAATTCAGCAAGGTCACTGAGATTTTGAAAAAAGACAAACAGAAATGCTGGAAATAAGGAGCTAAATAAATCAAATAAAAAACTCAGTGCAAAGCATCACCAGTACACTGGATAAAGCAGATGAGAGGATATCAGAGATGGAAGACATGGTTGAGGAAATACTACATTCAGATATCAACAAAGAAAAAATACAAAAGAACATGAACACAGTCTTCAAGAACTTTGGGACATAATGAAGATACCAAATCTAAGAATCCAGGGAGTAGAAGAAGGAGACATTGTAACTGCCATCACAGAAATTGAAAGAATCATTAGAGATTACTTTGAAAACCTATATGCTAACAAATTGGAAAATCTAGAATAAATGAACAAATTATAGGACACATATAACTCAACAAATTAAACCAAAAGGGTATAATTAAAACCTGATGATATCAATAACAAGTAATAGTATAAATTAGTAAAAAAAAAAAAAAAAGTTTCCCAATTTAGAAAGGTCCAAGAATGATGGCTTCACTGCTGAATTTTACCAAATTTTTTAAAACTCATGGTAATGCTTCTTAAATTATTCTGCAAAATTGGAAGAAAGCAAACTCTTCCAAACCCATTCTATGAGAATGGGTTACATTGTTACCAAAATATGACAAAAACACAGCACAAGAACAAAACTATACAACAGTATCCCTGATGAACGTAGATGGAAACATCCTCAACAAAATTCTAGCAAATAGTACTCAACAGCACAACAAAAAGATTATTCACCAAAACCAAGTTGGATTGATTACATTGATGAAAGAGTGGTTCAACATATGCAAATCAATAAGTATATCCATAAAATAAATACAATGAAGGATAAAAGTCATAAGTATATCTCAATAGAAAGAGAAAAGACCATCATAAAATTTAACATCAAGGACCCAGCAGCCCACTTCCGAAATAATTAGCCATTGAACACCCTATGAGAAGCAGAGAAGCACTATCAGATATAGTGCTGGAAAATAGACTGAGCTGTATAAAAGTATTCATTAATTAAATAACAATAATAAATCCAAAAAAGCTATATTTCTTTGACTTTATCATATAAATTTCACATACTTTTTTCTATTACTTTCAATTTGTTTATCATTGTAACAATCACCAATTGTCACTGTCATTGCTATTATTATAGCAATATGATCTTGGCCCAAGATAATTGCCAGTGGCCTTGTAATCCCCATAGGTATGAGAAGTAAATATCATTCATTACATGGAGGTACCATAGGATCTCAAGCCTAATTTCAGGCTTTCTCCAAGAATCCCTCACAATAGACAATGAAGTTATGAAAAATCTGATATATATATATATATATATATATATACATATATATATATATATATATATATATATATATATATATATATCAGGGCAACAGAGCACTGACTTTTGAATAGCCATAGGAATTTCTATACTTATTGCAATGATTCTATCATTGTCCACAACATTTAGGACACTCATAGACTCATAAAACATTAGATCCAGAAAACTAAATATGGTTATTTTAAAGATAAAAACTTGTATTTACCAAAAAGAAATTGTTGCAGTATGATTTTGTTGTTGTTGTTGTTGTTGTTGTTGTTAGGTGCCATCGAGTCGTGTTCGACTCATAGCGACCCTCATAGTGTTTTCAATGGCTGATTGTTTCAGGATTGCCTCGGGAGTGGGTTGCCATGTCCTTCTCCCGTTTTTGTGGTGCTGGGAATCAAACTCTGGACCTCAGAGACCGCAGAGTGGTGCTCTACCAACTAAGCTAAATCCCAGCCCCAGTATGATTTTAGGTCCACAAATTTGGGGATACATGAATGAGTGTGTTGCCTTATTTTCTTTCAATAATCTTAAATCTGACTTTGAAGGTGAATTGATGAATCCTCCCTTCATCCTTTGGCTCCTTTCATTCAGCAAAGTCAATGCCCACTGAGGCAATTTACTGCAGCAGTTCAGAGTGTGTTTGAGAAATCTAATCACTAGCAGGTGAATTTGAACACCTTCCCTAAACCCTCTCAGCCCCAGATACCTCATCAACAAAGCAAGGATGATAATTCTATATCATAGGCTACTGTGGGTAATAATGTGGATGACACATAAAAAAACACTTATCAGTCAGGCCAGATGTGGTGGCTCATGCCTATAATCCCAGCAATGTGGGAGGCAGAGGCAGGAGGAACTCAAGTTTGACATCAGAGGCAGTCTGCATAAATTAGTGGAACCCTCTCTCAAAATAAAATGTAAAAAAGTGGATCAGGGGTACAGCTAAGTGGTACAGCACTTGCAAAGCATGCAAGCATGAGGCCCTAGGTTCAATCCCCCTGTACCACGGAGTCAGGCGGAGGAATACTTAGCACCTACCTGGCAATTTTTTTTTTTTTGTGTGTGTGTGTGTGTGTGTGTGTGTGTGGTACTGGGGGTTGAACCCAGGGCCTTGCAATTGCATGCTCTGCATGTGCTGGACCACTGAGGTGCACCCTCAGCCCATTTTTTTTCACTTTTTGAGGCAGGGTCACACTAAATTATGCAGACTGCCTCTGGTCTTGAACTTGTGATCCTCCTGCCTCTGCCTTTCCAGACACTGGGATTACAGGCGTGCGACACTGTGCCTGGCAAAGAGTTTAGAACAATCTGGAGAGTATTTTATATAAGATATGGAAGATTGAGTGATATTAGCTTTGCTTTCACATTTTTCTTTTTTCCTTGCATTACTGGAGGATCGAACCTAGGGCCTCACACATCCTAGGCAAGTGCTCTACCACTGAACTGTACTCTCCAGCCCCCTACCTGGCAATCTTTAAATGATTAATAACTTTCTTATTCTGAATAGTATCGTTAATCTGAATACCCTTAGTACAGAGTTGCAAATTTTTCCTACTTCAATGGAGACAAGTCTGTACAGAATAAACTACATGACATGATGTCTGACCCCAGCATGATGCAATGTCACAGAAAGTAACCTAATGCTTAACTACATGGGTATGGTCCTTAACTAGGCATTGCAAAAGTTAGCTTTTTCCTTTTTTTCATTAGAAATTTTTAATGTACATCATAATGTGATTCATTTTGACATGCTTTTCATTGTGACAATTTTCATATATGCATTTTGATAAACATTATTCATATAGGTTACCCCTTACCCTGCCTTATGCTTCCCTCCCCCCTTTTGTTCTAACAAGATAAAAACAAAGACCACTACAGGAAAAGTTTCTATCTTAAACAGAACTGGAACCCAAGGACATATATAAAAATACTACTAAGTAAAAGATAGAGAAGACTTGGATGGGAAGCTTTTTCCTTAATAGAACTGTGGGGTTGATTTGAATAGGATGTGATTGCCACCTAGTGTTACTTTTGTGAATGACCTGTCAACAGGTACTCTCTTATCTAAGAAAAACATGGAATAAAACACTGTTAACACTGCTCCTGATGGGTGCCATGGCACACACCTGTAATTCCAGAGACTTGGAGGCTGAGGAAAGGTGATTGCAAATTCAAGGCCAGAAACAGGCTGCACACCTTAGCAAGATCCTGTCTCAAAATCAAAAAATCAAAAAAGTGCTGATGTTATGGGCTGGGAGGTACCAATAAGACCAACGGAAATTCCATGTGTAGGTTTAAGAAAAAAAGTCATGAGGGAGTTGCCTGGTCGTTTTCAAAGCACAGAATTACAGAGGTGAAGGCAAAACTTAAAGGTTACATACATTTTTTTTACGCCAAGCATGGCTTATTGCTATTTTAACATATTCATTATTTAAAATATCTCTCAAAAATAATATCTCTATGCAGGCAGACCTCACAGCAGTCTTCTTGGTTGTTGTATCAAAGTGCTTGACTCTCAGCTGGTGAGATTCAAATGAGATCCTAGGGTGAAAGCTCTTTCCTTTTTCGTGTCCCCCAGACTTCTCTGTCTTTCCATCCTGTCCCACTGGGAGTGCAGCTCAGTGCTACAGCACTTGCCTAGCTGAAAAAAATTAATACTATTCTAAACACAAAGATCAGTGCTTGGATTTGAAATGACCCAAGACTCAAGAATTGTATCCCTTTCCTTCCTTCGGACCACTTAGGATAGAGACAGTAAATAGTGTTCTTAGGAGGACAAACCACTGTTGTTATTGACCAAATTGGTAACAGATGATGCTTAGAAGTTGTTGTTAGGTGATGTCCAGTCAGGTCCACTCATAATGACATGCAACAGTAGAAAACATTCCCTGACACTGTTCCGTGCCCAGCACTATGTCAGTGCTTCTCTGCTATTCTTAGGGTTTTCAATGGCAGGTTGTTTCAGGACTGGGCTGCCAGGTCCTTCTCCCATTTTTGCAGTGCTGGAGGTTCAACTCAGGACCTCAGAGCTTGCAGAGCAAGCATTCTACCAACTGAGCTAAACCCCAGCCTGCGTAGAGATTGGGAAAGTTAAATAAGCTTCCAATGCTGAACTTCAAATTAGATTCACTTGGGCACAAACAGCACTGGAACTCCAGTCTTTCCGAGGTGGGGCCAGACCCTACAAAACTTAGTGCCTGCCTAGATGTCCATCAACAGATGAATGAATAAAGAAAAAGTAGTATATGTGCAGGGAAGCTTATTTAGCCATAAAGAAAAATAAATAGGAAATAGAACTGGACATCATCATACTAAGTGAAATTAGCCAGACTCAGAAAAACAAATACCACTTGTTCTCCCTCATATGCATCTATATTTCAAAAATGTGTGTGTGTGTGTGTGTGTGTGTGTGTGTGTGTGTGTGTGTGTGTGTATGACTTGAAAGGAAAGAGTGAACTATTTGGAGGGGAAGGGAAATAGTGAGAAAGGGAAGAGAAAAAATATGGGGGCAATGAGATGTTGAATGAGAGCAAAGTGCAGAGTATAACTATATGAAAATGACATAATGAAACCTATTATATTGTACAGTAGTAATTTTGAAAAAAAAAGAGCAGGACACAATAGCACAGGGCTATAATCCCAGCAGTTTAGGAGGTGAAGGCAGGAGGATTGCAAGTGCAAGGGCAGAGGCAGCCTGTGTAACTTAGGGAGACCCTAATTCAAGATAAAAAAAATTCTAAAAGGGGGGCTGGAAGTGCAGCTCAGTGGCAGAGTGCTTGCAAAGTATGTGCAAGGTCCTGGATTCAACCCCTAGAACTACAAAAAATAAATAAATAAAAACCAAGAAGAAGACAAGGAAAAAGAAAATTTTATATAATTATTTATAAATAAATAAAACTTAGTGCCTGGAGGAACAAAGAACTCATAGTGCCTGAAGCCTGGAAGGAAAGGTATGTCTACTTTCTCCTTCCAAACTTACCCATCAGATGTGGCATTCCACCACACCCCCACCCCAAAGTTTGGGGAGAACTATGTGCATTCACGCCTGCAGCTGTAGCCCTGTGGCATCCGATCCCGTCAGATCTCGGAAGCTAAGCAGGGTCGGGCCTGGTTAGTACCTGGATGGGACACCGCCTGGAAACACCAGAAGCTGTAGGCTTGGGAGAAGGACCTGGCAACCCCCTCCCAAAAATCAATCTGCCATTGAAAACCTTATGAACAGCAGAGAAGCACTGACAATAGTGTTTCCCCTGTTGTACAGAGGGTCGCTATGGGTCGGATACCGACTCGAAGGCACCTAACAACAACAATAACATGTGCATCCACAGGAAGGAAATGTCAGACGTCCCCCAACCTATCACACCCCTGCCTAAGCAGGTCAGGAAATTATAAATTGTTGATAGTATATAACATGAACAGTAATAAAAACAAGGATAAAAAATTGCATAAAATCCTTTTTTTATGTTTCACCAACCCAGACAACCAACAGATCATAGGACATTAAAGTTTTGTGTGAGAATTAAATTAGCTAACCCGTATAAAGTGCCTTGTTGATAGGTTCCATTGAGTCAGGTCCAACTCAGCGACCCTATTTTACAACAGAAAGAAACACTCCCCCCGGCTCTGTACCAGGCACATGATCTTTTTTATGTTAAAGCCCATTGTTGTTTAAGACATTCCTATTTTGACTCTTGCCCCTGTGGAGTGAGCCTTTTAAAGGACAGAACAAGCCCTGTCTCTTCTCCACTCAATTCTCATTATGCCACTTCCAACTCTCAGACAGGCTGTGGTTACTAACAAAATCAGCTATACAAGTCAAAAGTACAGGGTTCTGTGCTGGGAATGCAGCTCTGAGGTAGAGCATTTGCCTAGCATGTGCAAGGTCCTAGGTTCAATCACCAGCACTACAAAAAGAAGGAAAAATTCAGGGTCCTAAACAAGGATGGCTTTGTAGCACATGACCTGAGCAGTCACACAAGCCCCCAAACTTAAAAGAGCCACAAACTTGTTTAAATGTTTTGCTGTATGTAGGAGTGAAATTTAACTTAAAGAAATAAAAATAAGTATACATACCGGTGGTTGTTGTTAGATGCTGTTGAGTCGGTGTCCAACTCATAGTGATTCTATGTACAACAGATGAAAGAGTATTATCAGTGATTCTCTGCTATTAATAGGGTTTTCAATGGCTGATTGTTTCTGGGAGTGGGTTGTCAGGTTTTTCTCCCAAGCCTACAGCACCTGGTGTTCCCAGGCAGTCTCCCACCCAAGTACTAATCAGGTCCTACATTGCTTAGCTTCTGAGATCTGATGAGACCAGATGCCACTGTGGTACAGCTGCAGGCATATATATTTACATATATAAATGAATAACTATACTTATCTAAGGAAGGGAAAATACTAGCAGACTAGAAAGAAGGAGGGAACAGCAGGCAGGAGCTGAGGTTGGGGAGAGAAGAAGAGGAGGAGAAATATTACAGAGGGGTAAAGAAGGAGAGGAAAATCTAAAATATATGATGCAACTATATGAATATATGAAAAAATATCAGTGAGAATATAACCCATGATGGCATATGATTTTCATTGCATATTAATTAAAATATCTACCTTTTCCTTTTTCTTCTTCCTCAGTTTATACTGTTCTGTAAAATATGAAAGATGATGAATGTGTAAGCAAAAGTGATTTAATAATTGCATGATTTGATATAGCAAATGTCTTATAACTCTGTACCCTGCTAAGATTTATAAATAAAAAATAAAGTAAATATTTAAAAAGAGATTAGTTATCAATAAATAAATAAATGAACAAATAAATGTTTTGCTGTTACATTTTGAAATTCATGATACTCAGGGCTCTACATCTTTATTTTTTTATTGGCCCTGTGAAATTTTCAGCCATTCCTCGTACTGAGTTCACAACAAAACAAAAGAAATTTCTGATTTGAGTCTCTAAATGACAGAGGACTCTAGGTACAAGAAAGGTAATAACAAGGTACTCTTCTGCTATCTGCTTCCCCTGCACCTTTTGAGATATGAATATCAACATGAGCTTTCACTGCAACAAATGACTTGATCTGGTAGTCAGTACATCCCTGGTAGATAACATTCTTTGCAAACAGCAAGACTGCTGGAGATAAAACCGTCTTACAAACAGCCTAATCTGTAGCCAGTAGCACTTTTACAAGTAGCCTGGCCATGGCCAGTAACACCTTTTTACAAATGAAGACAACAGGTTCCTTCATGTCTGGGCCAGGACAGGAGGATTCCTCCTTTGAGGCAAGTCCCCTCCTTGGATGAAAACAAAACTGGAGCTGAAATATTCAAACTGAATTTAACATTCTTTTCATTAGATTGAATGATCTCAATCTCATTTTTGTTAAGGGTTGTCACCTTTTACATTGCTCAAGAAGTATACCATGGAAAGAAATTTTGGAAGCAGACATGGGATGATAGCTGAATACATTACCTGGAGAGATGGGGAGTAATTTACGTTTCAGGGAGGGAGAGAGAAAATAGAGTATCCTACAGCAAGTGCACACATTCCATGTGGGAAAATCAAGTCATTTCAGCAGGATGCAAAAAAGTCTGAGTTATTGGGAAGCCATGTTCCCTCTCTGAAGATAAACATCATCCTCCTGTGCCTCTATGGGCAGTTGTTAAGGGCTGAAAAATGGGATGCAGCCTGGAATCAAGAACAAATTGGATTTGTATTGTTAGGTCTAAGAATGGGTTATAAAATAGAAGACACATAAGCCAAAAGGCAGAAGAGAGATGACACCCCTAAGGAGAAGATCCCCCACATGTCTGTCAGTTTACTATACTGTTGGGGCTTGTGTGTTCCTGTCATGCTGAAAGCTATGCTACCGGTATATCTGACTAAGATATAGTATATCTGACTAAGACTAGGGAGGAGGACTCAGCAACCCACTCCTGAAACAATTATCCATTAATAACCCTATGAAGAGCAGCAAAACACTGTCAGATATAGCACCAGAAAATGAGCCCCCCAGGTTGGAAGGCACTCAGAAGACTACTGGGGCTGGGCACGGTGGCACACCCCTGTAATCCCAGCGGCTCAGGAGGCAGAGGCGGGAGGATCGCAAGTTCGAGACCACAGGTAGTCTGCATAACTTAGCAAGACCCTGTCTCAAAAAGTAAAAAGAAAAAAACGGGCTGGGGGTGCAGCTCAGTGGTCCAGCACTTGCAAAGCATGCAGGCGCAAGGCCCTGGGTTCAACACCCAGTACCGCAAAAAAAAAAAAAAAACAAAACTACTGGGGAAGACTTGCCTCCTCAAAGTAGAGTCTACCTTAATGATGGAAATGGATTAAAGTCCCAGGGGCTTCCATTTGCTGATGTGGCACAACAAGATCAAAACAGGGGGAAGAATTGCTGTTGTTGTTGTTGTTGTTGTTGTTGTTGTTGTTGTTGTTAGGTGCCATTGAGTAGGGTCCAACTCATAGCAACCTTCATAGGGTTTTCAATGGCTGATTGTTTCCAGAGTGGATTGTCACACCCTTCTCCTGTCAATAAAATATAGGCTTAAAAAAATTCATCACACTGAGGAGGGGGCAAGATGTTGGACAGGTAACACACATCTTCTGTCCCGGAATAAAGAGAAGCCTCGATTAGGGGTTTGGAACTCACATTGAATAGATAGAAACAGTGATAGTTTAGATTGGGAGATAGAGGATGAAACTGGATGAACATTGAAATCAAGGAGTTGGCTTTGGAGGAGCTACACAGAAGTCAGTAGCAGGGCCGCCATTCCGCCATTTCGCCATCACACAGATGGGGGATAGAATCCCGGAGACTCGGAGGGGACTTCACACATACACCCATGTGGGCCGAACCCAACACAGAGTGCAACCTTGACATCACACTGTCACCCTGCCCACGGGACACAATCTACAAGTTTTGGGTGAGTCAGTTTGAGGTGGCACATGGAATCGCCATCCGTAGCAGCACAAGTCCCACAGCCTGAGACACTGGGCTGTTGTAGGTCCCTCACACAAGAAAATAGGGATCACATCCACAAAAGTAGATATGCAAGGGTATGGGGAGTGATTGCGGAGGGAACTGGGAAACCGGTGCCAGCGGTACACCTCCAGAGCTGAGACGGGGCTCGCTCCCTCCTGTTGTGGCAGGACAGTGGTACAGATGCAATCTCCACAGTCATACGGGCACACATACACCCAGATCCCAGACACACCAGAGGTGACCCTAAGTCATCCTACTGCACTGTGGAGAAGACTGGGGTCTGTGAAGGCAGCTGAGCCCCACACAGACAGTGTGCTCCTTTTCAGCAGAGCCTAGCAGCACAATTAGTCACAATAAGAGCAGTTTCGAGCGCGATCGCCGCGCACGGACAGACCTGCCTCTGGGGCGGTTGGATATCATCCCGCCCACAAGAGGATATGGTCCTCCCAAGTAGGCGGAAAGTCCTGCAATAAAAAAATCCATGATAGCAGCCATATTCCCTCCATGCTATAGGCATTGGGGTGGAAATCTCCGATTTGGGGAAATGGCGCCCGAACTACGTGGGACAGGGAGAACTTCAGGGAGGTCCCCACAGGTTCCACTGCCTCTCGAACAATACAATAGGCACAGAATATTTCATGGAACAGTCTCTTTGGGCACTAGGTGTCCCACTTAAACCCAGGACATTGTGGGGCAGTCCACCATTATCCACCCAATCAGCAACACTAAGCCAGACTGCTATTGTGGATTGTGTGAAAACACTGCCACCCCGAGTTCTATAGGGAGCACTGCTTCCTGCAGTATCGACTTCACCCAGTGGAATTGGGTGTCCACAGTTCAGATTCCACCTGCAAGAACATACAAGGGCTTTTTTTTTTTTTTCTCTATGGGAGTTTGAATCCATGGTCTTGCACCTGCTTGCCTTGTGGGTGCTGGACAGCTGTGCTGCACCCCCAGCCCATATTTTTTACTTTTTGAGACAGGGTCTCACTAGGTTGCACAGACTGCCTCTGATCTTGGGCTTGCGATCCTCCTGTCTCCGCCTCCCCCAAGCCACTGGGATTGCAGGCATGTGCCACTGCACCTGACTACAAGTGTTTTTATATGTGTGGGGGAGCATGTAAGTATAAGGGTTTTTGTTTGTTTTTGTATGGGGGTTTGAACCCAGGGTCTTGCACCTGCTTGCTTTCTAGGTGCTGGACCGCTGTGCTGCACCCCCAACCCATATTTTTTACTTTTTGAGACAGGGTCTTTCTGGGTTGTGCAGACTGCGTCTGATCTTGGGCTTGCGATCCTCCTGCCTCTGACCCCCAAGCCACTGGGATTGCAGGCCTACACCACCGTACCTGGCTACAACTGTTTTTATATGTGTGTGGGAGCATGTATGTGTGAGACTTTTTTTTCTTTTTTCTCTTTTTCCTTCCTATTTTTCTTCCTTTCTTCTTTTACTCCCTTCCCTTTTTCAATTCTCCTTCTTTTTCTCAAGCTATATATGTGTCTTTGTTTTATTTTACCCTTAAGTCTTAAACTTAATTTTAATTTTGACAGTAATTTTTATTAGCCTCTGTCCTCTACCTCCTTTTCCCCCTCTTCTGTCACCAGATCCCCCCCTTTCTTATCCCAATGAAAAGAAACAGAATCTATCACCTCCCTAGACCCTAGCCCCTTTGAAGTTGGGCTGGTGGACTAAAGAGAGAACCACACAGACCAAAAAGCTGAGAATATACCCAGCTTATAAGCTCGTATAAGCACCAGAGATTCAGCACCACACAATCTCAAAGGAATAACAGAGGGAGAAGTTCTGTGCACTCAGGAGAGATGAATTCTACTTCCCAGACCATATTATGGGCAAACAAAGTAAACCTACAAAAAACACAAAGGGGCAGGATGGATCTGAAGGCTCCACAGATCAAAGCCCCCCAACAAATAACTCCAAGGACTCTCAATTCTTAGAGATCTCTGATTCGGAATTCAGAGTCTTGGTTATAAACATGCTAAGAGAAATTAAAACGAATACTACAAGCACCCTGGAAATCCTTGAAAGGAAGGTATCTCACATGGAATCCATTCTGTCATCCCAGTTAGAAATGATAAGGAAGAACCAAGCCACTCTCCTTGAAACTCAATCCAAGTTAACTGAATTGAACTTGGCTAAAGAATCCTTTTCATCGAGACTGGATGAATCCGAGCTGAGGATTTCCAATTCTGATGATGCCATAAATGAACTTAAACACAAGCAGTCAGAAATGGAATCAATGATAAAGGTATTTTAAAAAGATTTCCAGGAGAACTCAAATAGAATGAAAAAATGAAATTTAAGAATTCAGGGCATCCCTGAAGGAGAAGAAAGATCCACTGGAGGCCTTCAAAATCTAGTAAAGGATATCCTCAAGGAAAACTTCCCAAAGATAGCACAGGAAATGGATATATACACCACTGAGACATTCAGGACTCCTTTGAAGGCAGACTTAAGTAGATCATCCTTGAGACACATCATCGCTCGCATGCTGTCGTTAGAGACCAGGGAAGCTATCCTGCAAGCAGCAAGACAGAA
>VMDO01037621.1:0-14177 GCA_007922755.1 Pedetes capensis | reverse complement strand
AATCTTACAATACCCAGCTGAGACTACAGTTTTCAGGATATTTGTTGTCTTTTATTCTTCACTATGTAAAAGACATCAGCAAACAGTAATGCTAATAAAAGTAATCTATGTAATTGGTATGGTGCATGCAACCCCATGAAGCACTTACCTGCCCTCAGGTAAATGCTACAACTCTCCATATTCAGCACTTAACTCCAGTCCCAATATGCCAGGATTACAGCAAAAATGTTTGTGTGTCAATTGGGAACTTATAAAATGGCAAAAATTATTTTCCAGGGTCTTTTTTGGCCAACGATAGTGGTTAAGGGACTAATAATAGTAGCTAGCATTTGGAGTGATTTCTATTAGCCGGGAATGATGCTAAGCCTTTGCATACAAATAATCTTGCTAAAGAACATGCAAAAAAAGTGTCAGTATGACTTTTATTACTGGTTGTCCTGGGAATAAACTGAGGTCTGTGTTACCTCAAAATCTTCAATTTCCTGTAGAGTCAATACTGAAAAGATATGAATGATATTAACTTATCTATGCAGATAGACTAAGAGTGCAAGGATCCAAATTAATTCCTCTACCACTACCAGGTTTAAGTAATCCACATAATATAATAGGCTGTTTTTAATAAGCAGGAACATTTCTACTCAGAATAGTAAAAACGGAGCATAAGAATTAGATATTCTGAAAAAAAAATCACTTAAGTTGCCCTGGTTTATGCATTTAAAAATAAACCTAAATGTTTATAGTTTCTGCTTATTGATAAATTTCATATATGTGAAGTCAGAGTATATATTTTCACTATGATCTCTATCAAAATGTACATTGTTTAGGAACTTAAAGGGCTTTTAATTTTATGTGATATGGAACATTTCTAGTCAGTTTTAATTAAGCAGAAACTAAAATCTGTGTGGTAATGAGTAATGGGCATTAATATCCTGAGTTATTTTTTTCCTCCATCTATACACATTTTGGACTGAGTGGCCTGTCAGGTACACATTGGTGCTATATTATTATCCTGATATTGATTTTTATTTTACTTATGTACTCCTACTTATTTTAATGGGGCTTCACACAGTCAGTCACAGCCTCAAAAGTGATAATTTTCCACTGGGGTTTGTCGTTCATGTTATATAACATGAAAGAACAATCAGTTGAACATACCCCTTGAATTAATGAGAAAGATGAAAATATTGATGGAGTAAGGATAATGTGAAATCATTTAAATTTGAGAAATAAGGAAAAACTAAGACTTGAAGAATGCCAAATACCCTGAACTATATTTTCTTTCTACATGCTTGCAAATATGTTTTATCCTTTAGATCTTATAACATTAATGTCTTTCATTATCACAAATATTCAAACAATGGGGAAACAGAAATCCAGAAATATTAAGGTAATTCACCAAGATTGTATTGCCTCAACATAGTCAATGACAGGGAAATAATTTAAGTCTTCAGTGTGGTGGGTTTTATTATAATTTCTCTCTTGAAAATATTGTAGATTTCACAGGCAGTTTTAAGACATAATAAAGACCTGGGGTACCCCCAACTTGTTTCACTCATGATGGCATTCTCCAAAGCTATAGAACAAAACCATAACCAGGATGTTCACTGATACAGTCCAGATGCAGAACATTGCCACCCGTTCCTGGATTCCTCTTGTTGCACTTCCATAGCCATACTAATTTCACTCATCTGTTGAAGGACATCCAGGTTGCCTCAACCAATATAAACATTATCCAGTTTCTCTCTCACTTTGCTTCCTGGCTGCCATACCGTCAGCAGCTTCTTGTCACATGCTTCTGCCACCATGATGTTCTGCCTCCTGTCAGGCCTCCTTAATGGAGCTAGCCAACTATAGACTGAAACCTCTGAAACCTTGAGCCAGAATAAATCTTCCCTCCTTTAACTTGGTTTTCCTCAGGTATTTTTGTCACAGCAATGCAAAGCTGACTAACACATATTCTGCTTAGTAGGGCATATAAGATCTGCCATAATAAGGACATCTTTACAGTTTATAGAGATGTTTTCAAACATTGCTTCATTTGTTCCTCACAACAAATCTATGTGGTAATACCAAGATAAAAAATGCTTCATGGCACAAATTGGAGGCCTCATATTCTCCCGCATAGATTACATACAGTGCTGTGAGAAGTTGTTTCTATGATTGCACTTATTTTAAAATGAAGAAACTGAGGCACAGAAAATTCAAATATCTTTTCTAGCTTTACTCAGCTAATGAAAGAGGGAGCTATCATTTGGGACTGGGCTATCTGGCTTCAGAGTCTGCTGCACCATTTTGCTCTGTGGACTGTGTGGTTGTGACACTGTGTCCTCATATAATAGCTGTCAGTAAATCCCAGAAGTGTGCTGGTGTCAGTGTCTGCCTCGTAAACATGAAACTGAGCTATCTTTAGTGAGAGCACAGTTCCTTCTTTTATCTGTAAAAGTAGGTAGTATCCCATTTGGAGATGAGAGAACTTGAGGCTTGGAAATATTCAAACCTTGAGCTGCCAATTTATTTGGCATTTAGAAAACAATCTCTACCAAAAGGTGCAATAGTACATGCCAATTACACCTAAGGGCTGGGATTTAGCTCAGTTGGTAGAGCGCCACCCTGCACTCTCTGAGATCCCGAGTTCGATTCCCAGCGCCACAAAAAATGGGAGAAGGACGTGACAACCCACTCCCGAGGAAATCCCAAAACAATCAGCCATTGAAAACCCTATGAGGGTCATTATGAGTCAGACACAACTTGACCACACCTAACAACAACAACAATTACACCTAAAACCCCATGAAGATACATAATGGAAAGGTTATGATCTCCTCACCTCCATGGCCTCCATTCCTATTCACCAGAATGAAGTAAGTTTCACACCTGACACATTTTTTCCCCACAATCTTCCTTAATGATATTACTGAAACACAAGTCAGCAAACACCTGCAGCACTGGAAGGAAGCTTGGTTGTTACTGGTTGTAATAGAAATGGGGTCTTTCTATGTAGGTTCCCCTTCAACTTTGCTGGTCTCAGTTAATGATAGGTCATGAAAAACATTTTGGGTCAACAGATAATTGTGACATCTTGTCTTAATGTGTAATACTTTAATCCATTGGAATGTGTTTTGAGTTCTATATATACAGAGAACACTATCAAGCTGTCCTTCCCCAAGTACCCAAATTAGTCATCTTAATTATGACTGCCCCATTGCCTGTGAAGTTCTGGGCCAAGACCACAATGAGTCAGTTGTTACTGCCAGCCACTTCTATTTGGAGCCATTCAGTGGTCCTCCTTCCTTGCTCCTCTCAGTTTGCTTCCTATCTTGTAGAATGATTTAACATCTTGTGAATGCTCCTCAAAAGAGTGACTTCAGAAGCATTATTTTGCAAGTGGAAGTTAAAGAAAAAAGTTAATGTCTTTTTAGTTTTAGGTTTCCTTCTTAGGAAAATTCCTCAAATAAATATCCACTTATGTCTTTTCTCACATCCAACAATAGGCTTTGATTTTCTTTACTTCTCAAATATTCATTCATGAAGAAATATGGAAGAGCTCTTTCTGGGAATTTTAGATTTTTGTCACTGGTACAATTACCTTTTTCTCCATTCTGTTTTCTGGTGTATTTTTGCTGGTTTATAAGTAAAATGCTTATTTTTTAATACAGGTTTAATATTTATTACACTTAAGAATGGTTATATCATATTTACTTTGTACCAGATGTGATATATTTTGCTAAGCATTATATTAAGCCTTTTTCTGATTGCTGACTGGAGTATCATCAGGGCCTCAAATGGATAAGCCACCTGTACTTTTGATAGAGTATAACGTTAAAAGCCCATCACCAAGTGGTAGACATTTCCATAGAGAAGCGGCAGCCCATGGTCTGTGAGGAGTTGGTATTATTATTGCACTTATCTTACAAATTGAGAAACTGAGGCACATAAAATTCAAGTATCTTGGTTAAACACCGCTCAGCTAATTGAGAGGTGGAGCTGGGATTTGGGGCTGGCTCTCTGGCCTCAGAGTCTGTGGCTTCATGTTGTTCTATGGCCTCTCTGCAGTAAGGACACTGTGTCTTCATTGGATAACTGTCAGTGTAAATGCCAGAAGGGTGCTGGGGGCGGCATCCGCCTCATGGACGTGGTCTTGGGATATGTTTATTATGAGCACACTTCCTGCTATTACTTACTGTTAGTTTCTACTACTGGGATAAAATACCTGTTTAAGGGAGGAAGGAATGCTTTTGGCTCACAATTTCATAGGTGTCAGTCCATCCTGGAGGGGAGGGTGTAGTGGATCAGCTCACATCATGGCAGACAGGAGGCGGAGAGAGACAGGAAGGGGCCAAGGACAAGATACCCCAAAGGAACCACACCCAGTGACCTATTGCATCCTATTAGACCCCACCCCCTAAAGTTTCTAACACCTCCCCAAATTGTGCTCCCAGCTGCGGACAAAGCCTTCAATCCATGAGCCTTTTGAAGGGATGTTTCGTATCTATAGCCAAAGCATCTAACACCTGTAAAGGCACAATGTGTTTCCTTTTGGCATATGCAAGAGCTTGAGGCTTGGCAAAGTTCATACATTGTTTGAGTTTACAAATTACTTGTTAAAAAATATCTACTGAGAGGCAATGATTAGAAAAAATAGTACATGCTAATGGCAGCTGATTAGAACCACATGAAGATAATGAATGGACAGATTATAATCTCCTCACCTGCATGACCTCCATTCCAATTCACCTGAATGAAGTGAGCCATTTTCACACCTGACACAAATTTTTCCATCTGCAGTGGACCCATAAACATCTGCAGTGTTGCAGTGAGGCTGGGTTGTTAGTAGATATAATAGAAATGGGGTCATTCTGTGTAGATTCCCCTTAAACTCACTCGTCTAACTTAATGATAGGTCACAGAAAATGTTTTGGGTCAACAGATAATTGTGGCGTCTTGTCTTAATGTGTAATACTTTGATCCATTTGGAATACATTTTGAGGTCTGAGTACAGAGAACTCTAACAAGCTGTCCTTCCCCAAATGCTCAAGTTAGTCACCTTAATTATGACTGCCCCATTGCCTGTGAAGTTCTCAGCCAAGACCATAATGAGTTAGTCGTTATTGCCGGTTACTTCTACTTGGAGACACTAAGGGGTCCTCCTTCCTTGATCTTCAGAGTTTACTTCTTGTCTTGTAGAATGTATTGACACCTGGTGAATTCCCCCAAGAAGGGTTCCATTTGGGACTTCAGAAACATTTTGTAAGTAAAAATTCATTTAAGAAAAATCAACCTCTTTCTAGAATTAGGTTTCCTTTAATTCACTTAATCAAGTTTTTTCTCACATCCCACAGTAGGCTTTAATGTTCTTTTTAAAAGTATTCAATCATGGGGAAATATCATGGAAGAGCTCTTTCTAGAAATTTTAGATTTTTGTCACTGGTACAATTACCTTTTTCTCCATTCTGTTTCTGGTGTATTTTTGCTGGCTTATATCATATTTAATTTGTACCAGATGTGATATATTTTGCTAAGCATTATATTAAGCCTTTTTCTGATTGCTGACTGGAGTATCATCAGGGCCTCAAATGGATAAGCCACCTGTACTTTTGATAGAGTGTAACGTTAAAAGCCCATCACGAAGTGGTAGACATTTCCATAGAGAAGCGGCAGCCCATGAGCTTTGGGGGGCCTTTCCTCGCTGAAGAGCCACCTGGGTTGTTTACCTCTGTTCAGCATCTGGTCCTTCGGGTAAACATTTCCATCTGACTTTGCTGCCAGCTTTGCCCCGGCAGTGGTACACAGCCACACAGCTAGGAAGGTCAGGTGGATTGTTTGGTATGGTAGCCGTAGGGGCTTAGACCTGTCAAGTTAGCAGGCTTTCTTGCGGCTCCCTTCCCGATAGTTATGGAGAGTCCAAGTGGGAAGGCCAGACCTCATCAGTGAATGTGTTTTCAGAGGCCTGGTGTTAACCTGACAGCCGTCTTTCACTTGTCTGTTGATGACTGGTTTCCTGCTTTCCTCATTTGATCCATGTTTTAGCTACTGAATTAGCTGTAGTCATAATGAGGTCTGCTTCAAAGGTTTGCTGCAAGATGAAATAAGGAGGTCCCAGAGTAATCAGGAACCCTGTGCTGTGCCACCCTTGGGGGGCCCGGGCTAAGGGCACGCATCTCCCCACCTCCCCACCCTGTAGGGTTTGGCTGCCACTGAGGCTTCAAGCCCGCTTGCACTTGGCAGCTAAAGAGAAGCACTCTTTCCACACGTGCAACTACTTGGTGCCAACCCCCGCCAGGGTTTGAGTGGATTTACAGTTCGGAAAGTAAGTGTTGACATCGTCCTGCTGCATTACGTACTCCTGGGGAGGGAAAATGGCACTGTGCTGTGGTATTTCTCCAGATTTTTCTTCTTTAATACGGTCCCCTTTACCTGACGGTCAGAGTGGGTGCTCAGGCCTCATTGGGCTCATTGTTCTCACTTTAAAATATCAGTGCCCGGCATGGTAACTATCATTCATGAATCGTCCCTTTTTTGAGATTTTTATTAGAATACATACCTACATGTGCTTCTGGATATTCATGTAATGCCACTTCATCAAATTCAGGGAGAAAAAATAGGATTTTTGAAACGCAATGGAAGTATGATAAAACATACACTGAATATGAGAGAAAAACCTCTCATTACAAGCATCAAATGTTCCTTCTGAGTAAAGTGACTATCTCACTTCATTCATGTCTGCTTTTATATACCTTAAGAAATGTTTATGACTTGTCCTTATAGGTTTAAAATAATTCTTGATGTGTTTATTGTTGTACATTTTTATGAATAATCTTTTTTTAATTTGTTTCTATCTCCCTGATTCAACTTAATAGTTTTCATTTATCATGGCATTTCTAATGAGATACAAAATACTCTTTGCGTATTTTCCAGACATCATTAAAATCAGGTGAACCTGAACATTTAACAATTAAAAGAGAAAAAATCACACACACACACTTCTTCACAGATACTTCATACACATGAGATAGGGACCATTGTTTTTCTGGGCACGCCTTCCCCAGATGAAACCCCAAATGCCCTGAGAATCTTGGGGTTAGTGTGAATGCCAACTCTGCTTGCAGTGGGCTCAATCTACAACTGCGAGAGAAGGGTTGTTCCCCCAATCACTCACAGAGGGAAAGTGTAAAAGTGGAATTATATTTTGGTAAGGTAACCTCTTAGCCAGGCTGAGGTTTAGGGCAGATGGTAGGGTGCTGCTCCATACTGAGGACCTGGGTGGATCACCAGCACTGGAAAAATGGGAGAAGGACGTGGCAATCCACTCTCGAAGCAATCCTGAAACAATCAGCCATTGCAAATCCTATGAGGGTCACCATGAGTCGGACCAGCCTCTACGGCACCTAATAACAACAACAACAACAACAACAACAACAACAACAACAACAACAGCCACCACCACCTCTTGGCACAGTGGTTAATCTGCAGTTTATCAAAGTATTTTCAAGTGGGTTTGCTCTTGACCTGTGTGAGGACCTGTTAAGGGGGGTAGAGCAATTATTCCTTCTGCTGTGAGTGCTGTTGGGGAGAGAGATCCTCACATGGCCACAGCACATTGCCAAGCAGAGAAAAATGCTCAGCATGTCTTCATGCTTGCAGCTGATCTCATGAGTAGGTACCATTTCCTTCCTGAATATGTGAATGATTAAAGTTGGAGGATTTCAGGGTAGGAGAGCATCTGAAAGCCTCACATTTCCCTGTAGTTCTAGCATTGAAGTGTTTGGCCTGGAGGAGGCCCGTGCTCAGATGCCTGAAGGAAGAGAGCGACAAGATTGCTAGAGGGGCTGAGATTCTCTTGGGCCCTGCTCTCAGTCACACTCCCAGCTCAACCTGGAGGCATCCATTGTGGGCAACCTGGAGACCACTCAGAAACTGGTCAGAGAAATAGATCCAGAGGCTCTTACATGTGTGTATTTGAACATTCACAGTCCCTGACTTCTTACTTAGACTCCTCCAAATGCCCCCTCACTCACACTTCTGCACAGCATTCAGGCAGCGACGCTTGGCTACAGCAGCACATGGGTAACCTTTAAGGATCGTTTCCTTTTTAAAACAGCAAGTGTGGTATGCACTTTAACTTTTCTAACATTTCTCCCTTAAAATATGCCATGGAAGGCTTTCCAGATCAATGGATTTATCTTGTAATATATTTAAAATTTTAACATTTAACCCATATAAAATGTATTGAGTAAAATTGTAAAGTGCTGATTCAACAGTTTGATTTTTCCACAAACATCTAAATTTTTTAAAACCATTCACTCTTACTGCTATTTTCAACTAGACCCATACTTCAGCCACAAACTACTCAGTTTTAATTGGGTAGTTTCATAACGCCTCTTAGTATCTAGTATGAGAAATATCTGTCATTACTCTTCCAAAATTTTAGTTTTGTGAATAAATTCCCTAAAGTTGAACAGACCACATGTGCTTCTTTAAATTTGCATTTATTTCAAACTAAATAGGATCTGATTCCTTCTCAAGGACTCAACAGTGACATGTGACTAGTGGCTGCCATGTTGGGCAAGACAGATATGACACATTTTTATCATTGTATAATTCTTTTTTAGGTAGAATTGCACCAAAGTAGCTAGGAGCGGTGGTGCACACCTGTAATCCCAGCAGCTTGGGAGGCAGAGGCAGGAGGATCGCAAGTTCAAGACCAGAGGCAGTCTGTGTAATTTAGCGAGACCCTGTCCCAAAAAAAGTAAAAAAAAAAAAAAAAAAAGGGCTGGAGGCTGCAGCTCAGTGTTCCAGCACTTGCAGAGCATGCAAGCAATGAGGCCCTGGGTTCAACCCCCAGTACTGAAAAAAAAAAAAAAGAATTGCACCAAAGTATGACACCTTGGGATTTTTTTTATTGGAAAATTTTAATGTACAACTTAATGGCTATCATTCTGACATGTATTTCATTGGGACATTTCCATATATGCATTTCATTGTACATTGCTTACATCACCTCTCCCTTAACCTCTCATGACCCTGCCCCCCCATTCCCAATCCCCAACCCATGATCTCCTTTCTACTCATATGTCTTTTTGTGGGAATATTTATCTATATACATGCATCCTGATTTTGATTTAAGTCTAAACTTTTTTGTATGGTGATCTTTTTACATTCTCAGCAGTATTACATGAGTGATCTAGTTCGTATGCATTATTGCCATTATTTGGTATTATTGGTATTATTATTTTTTCCCATACTAATAAAGTCGAGCTGTTTACATTGAGTTTGACTTCTCCCCCTTCCTCCCTCCCCCTTAGCCCTCCTCTCCTCCTATCTTCTCCCATCATCACTTTCTTTTGCTAGATCCCTCCCTCCTTCTTTCCATTCCTTAAATTGTCCCTTCGATGCTAAGTTTACAAGAGCTTTTTATTATGTTCCAATTTATATAGGATATTTTTCTTCTTTTAAGTTTGGTTCAGCTCCCACATATGGGTGAGAATATATGGCATTTCTCTTTTTGGGCTTGTGTAGATTCACTTAAGATAACTTTCTCCAATTCCATCCATTTTGCTACAAACGACATTATTTCATTTTTTGATTGCTGAATAGTATTCCATTGTCTATATGTGCCATATTTTTTTTATCCACTCTTCTGTTGTTGGGTATTTGGTTTATTCCATATCCTTGCTATTGTGAAAAGTACTGCATTGAAAATGGAGGTGCAGGTGTCTCTGTGGTATGATGACCCATCTCCCTTTGGGTAAATTCCCAATAGTGTTATAGCTGCATCATATGGTAGATCTATTTTCAGTTTTTTGAGGTACCTCCATATTGATTTCCATAGTGGTTGAACCAATTTACAACTCTAACAGCAGTGTAAGAGGGTTCCCTTTTCTCCACAACCACGCCAACATTTGTTGTTATTTGTTTTATTGATCTTGCCCATTCTTACTGGGGTAAGGTGGAATCTCAGAATTGTTTTGATTTGCCATTTCCGTAATGGCTAGGGATATTGAGCATTTTTTCATGTGTTTCATGGCCTTACAAGATTCTTCATTTGAGAACTCTGTTCAGTTCCTTTGCTCACTTGTGTATTGGGTTATTTGTTTTGTTGCTGATTGCTTTCTTGAGTTCTTTATAAATTCTGGAAATTAGTCCTCTGTCCAATGTATAGGATGTGAAGATTCTTTCCTATTCAGTGGGGACTGCCTTGATTCTGTTGATTATTTCCTTTGCCATACAGAAGCATTTTAATTTCATGTAATTCCATTCATCTATTCTTGTTGTATTTTCTTGAGCAATTGGAGTCCTATTAAGGACTTGCTTTCCTATGCCTATATGTTGGAGTGCGTTGCCTATCTTTTCTTCTAGTAATTTTAAAGTTTCCAGATTTATGTTGACGTCTTTTATCCACTTCAAGTTAACTCTTGTGCCTATTGAGAGGTGCAGGTTTGTTTTCACTTTTCTGCAAACGGATATCCAAGTTTCCCAGCATAATTTTTTGAAAAGGCTATCTATCCTTTCTCCAATTCACGTGTTTTGCACCTTTGTCAAATATCAGGTGGCTATAGATGCATTGATATATCTCTGGGTCCTCTACTGTGTTCCACTGGTCTTCAGGCCTATTTTTGTGCCAGTACCAAACTGTTTTTTCTAGTATAGCTATCTATACTGTTGTTGTTGTTGTGACGTGCCGTGGAGTCAGTATCCAACTCATAGCGACCCTACATTCAACATGAGAAACACTATTATCAGTGCTTCTCTGCTGTTCATAGGATTCTCAATGCCAGATAAATTTTTGGGAGTTGGGTGCCGGGTCCTTCTCGCTAGCCTACAGCATCTGGTGTTCCCAGGCGGTCTCCCATCCAAGTACTAACCAGACCTGACCCTGCTTAGCTTCTGAGATCTGATGGGATCAGATGCCACAGGACTACTGCTGCAGGCAATCTATACTGTAGTATAGGTTAAAGTCAGGAATTGTGATTCTACCTGCACTACTTTTGCAGCTTAAGAGTGTTTTGGCTATATTATGATCTTTTGTGTTTCAATATGAATTTTTGGATCTTTTTTTCTATTTCTGTAAAGTCTGTCATTGGAATTTTAATGGGGATTGTATTAAATCTATAGATTGCTCTTGGTAGGATAGCCAATTTTACTATATTGATTCTCCCAATCACTGAGCAGGGGAGGTCCTTCTACCTTCTAGCATCCTCTTTGATTTCTTTCTTTAATGTTTTGAAATTTTCCTTGTAGACACCTGCAGGATCTTTGACTAGATTGATTTCAAGGTATTTAATTTTCTGATGGGCTATTGTGAAAGGGGTTATAGCTATAATTCCCCAAACTGCCCATAAGATATAAATCAACACCTTATAGTTCAGAATCTTGCCATACAGAAATGTGAATATATCCATAGGTTCAAAGTTTGGTTATATTCCTCAGCAACATTTCATAGGGATTATTTACATGAGTTTTACACAATTCTGGTATGTTGTTGCCATTATCCAAAGAGCAGGTATCATCAGATTTTGGACATGGAAGAATTTGTTCCTTTGAGAAAGTCAGGGATAGTAAAAGCATGTATTTATTTTACTTTATATGCTTGTTGGTGCTTGACTTACAAAAGTATTGCTTGCTCATCATAATTTGGGAAATACTGCAAAGATGATGTTGTTAGGTGCCATTGAGTCAGTGTCCAACTCATAGTAACCCTATGTACAACAAGTGAAACAGTATTGTCAATGCTCCTCTGTTGTTCATAGGGTTTTCAATGGTTGATTGATTTTAGGGAGTGGGTTTCCAGGTCCTTCTCCCAAGCCTACAGCAGCTGGGGTTCCCAGGTGGTCTCCCATCCAAGTACTAACCAGGCCTGACCCTGCCTAGCTTCCGAGATCTGACAGTATCAGACAACACAGTGGCACAGCTGCTAACACTACAAAATTGAGCAAGCAGAAGTGCCATGGTCTTCCCATTCGCCCCTTCACTGTGTCCTGCTGCGAACCGGCTTTATAGTTCTGCCATGTGGTCGCACTGACAGCTCCCTTGGATATAGATAGGCAGGGCTGGACTTTGCCTTCTGTCCAGCTGTGGGTTCACACTCGACACCTTGTTCTATTATGTCCTCTGATTGCTTAGGAGAACTCCATGGACAATCCTCAGAGAGGGTTCTGTCATTCTTCACATTTTACAGTACAAATACTGATCCTGTGCCCATTTAAATATTTTTCCTAAAAAGTTTCTAGATTTGTTTTTTTTTAATTTTTCAGAATCTTGGTGAGTTTGTGGAGATTATTTTCTCTGAGACTCACCCACACATATCCAATTTTGCAATGTCATTTGAGCTCTTCATTCTGTCATCTTGATCTCTGTCAATACATAAGTCTCCCTGTTGGCATTTCATATGCCATTTTTCACAGCCTAGTTTGCCTGCACAATTGTCTTCCTCTCCTTACTCTTCTTTTGTGGATAATTTCAGGAATTTTCCCAGTAACTTCTTATACATGAGCTTTAAAGTTGTTTGGTCCAGTCACTGTTCAATGTAATGTATTTAATTACAGAGCTGTTGGAATTCTGCCTGGCAGGAGTGAGTTATGTGTATCCACTCACTGCTTTCAAACCTCTTGCCAGTTTTCATGGTTTCTTCGCTTGTGTTCTGGACAAATCTGGATTAGTTTGCTACTGAAATGTGCCCAACCTACTGTTATGAAGATTTAAGTGTTCCTGGCTCATAAGCTTTCTTTTTGCCTTGTCTCCTGTCCAAATATCTTGCTCAACATTCTTCTGACCTTATAGGTTTTCAGTGGATTTTGGGGGGGTTCATGGAGATTATTCTTTTTGTGAGATGCATTGGACTATTTCAACCTGCTACTTCAACCATTTGTTCACAAACAGGAAGGGTTACACATTGCCAATACATAGCCAATCAGTCCACAGCCTTGCTTGGGGTTTGTCTCAGGTTCTAGCCACAGTTCCACTCCTGTCTTTAGAAGTGGATATGTATCTCTGTGGTTAATATGGCAGGGAACTTTCTACCACTTGGTTGGCATTGGAAAAGTCCCTGTTGCTGGCTCCCACTAGGGTTCCCCTGGCAATAAGGTAAAGTAGAATTATAAGTGAACACTGGGGGGTGACATTGAGCTTCTAAGGGGCTCATGCGTGGAGCTTATATCTTTGTTGGCAAGTCCTCTGTAAATGAAGATATATGTGAAGTGTTTAATTAGAACTAGAAATGAAGCAGTAATCATCATCTCCTGTCTTTGTCTGCCACTTCCCTGTTTATACAAAGTATTTTTTTCCTATCCTTGGCTTCTTTTGTTGTCACAATGAAAATAAAGGCTAGAAATAATAGAATGCAGTTATACATGTATATAGTACCTTTAGTGCATAGTACATAACTGTATGCAGTAAGGAGTATGTGAGATAGTCTGGGTGAAAGCACTTACCGTGAGGCCAGATAGTGCAGCAAACATGTAATAAATACTTACCTTCCCATTGCTTCTTTTTCCTTCCTTCACCACTTCTTTCTCTCTCCTCTCTTCTCTCATTTCCTGTCCTCTCCACTTTCTTCTCTTTCCTCTCCTTTCCTGTTACATCACCCCTCATCCCTTCTCCCCTTTGAATTATAAGTTTATTTTAGTAGGATTTTTCCTATTCGTATATTTTAGCTGATCATTGCAGGCATACCAAAATAATACAGATGCCAGTGTATAGCTCTCATTATTCTCCTCAACTTTCAGAAATGGCTTGCTGGTACCGGGAGTTAAAGTTTTATAATGAATGCTATTGAACATGCTATATTAGTGATGTTTCCTTTGTGTTAAGTATACTCCGATGGAGCTTCTTCTATCCTCTATCCTCTCCCTTCCCCTGCAGCCCTGCTCTCCCTCCCTGTTACTCTGCCATCTCCCTCTTTTCTCTCCTCTATTCTTTTTTCTCTCCCATATTTCTTATCCCCTCCTTCCCTTTCTTCTCTCTGCTGTGCTTTTTTCCTCTTCTCTCTGTCAATCCCCTCCTCTTATCTTCTTTCCTCCACATCTCTTTCCCCTTTCTCTTTCTTCTCCTCCTTTCCTTTTCTTTATCACCCTTCCCCTTCTTTTCCTGTTTTATCTAGTTCCCCCATCCACCTATTTTCTATCCTCTCCCTTCTTTCCTCCTCATTTTTCTCTTCTTCTTTCCTCTTTGCTCTCTCTCCT
>VMDO01037620.1:0-14177 GCA_007922755.1 Pedetes capensis | reverse complement strand
AAAAAAAAAAAAAAAAAAAAAAGAAAAGTATCTTTCCTTTGTGAATTCTTTAAAATGTTTCAAATTCAGGATTAAAGTCATGGATACCTTAAACAAATGTGAAATGAAATCATAAGAAATTCTTTTCATTATCTGTCTTTTCAATTGTTTCATTTTTAAGCAAATGACAAGCTTTGGATCTCATGTTACTATAATACCAAAAATGACTGCATAAAGAGATGGTTATTATCATTTTTTATCTTCTTTAAAAAAAAAAACTTCGGTGTGAACTTCCACATAACTTCAAACTAAAAATGAAACAGAAATAGGTCAAATATCTTAGGAAACAGGAGTATACAGGATATGTTTGGGTTCTTCCAGGTCAACTTGTATTTCAAAAGAGAATATCTTTAATTTACAAGTACATCAAAGTTATGCCTTTGAAGCAATAAATCTTGCAAAGCAATATTATAATTGTTCTATAGGAAATAAAATTTTCAGTGTCACCAAGATCATCTTCTAGATCTCCCTGGATTTATGGATCAATACTAAATTCTGTATTAGTTACCCTATCTTTTCATTCTATTTCATCATTCACATTTTTAAACACAAAAATCAATGTAAGTTACAACCTAGTACTTAATGCAAAAATTTATAGCAAATAAACATTGAATATTAGTACTGGCAGTTTACCTAATGAGATGCTGCTTCAAATGTGCAAGTTTGGCGAATGATTTGTAAAGTGTCATTGGAAATTAAAAGTAGCAACATTTCATGAAAAGAGGGAGCAAGCAGAGACTGAAAATGCCTTTACTCAATTCAAATTCCTAAACTTTTGCCTATTTGACAAGATGATATAAACATATAGTCCAAAAATAAGCAGAAATGATGCTACAACATCTGACGTTTTTCAAAAGAATGTTTAGGAGAATGATAAAATGGAAAAGTATTTATGTGATTCTGAGGCTGCCATGTAAATTGCAATGATTTTAAAAAGTCCTCTAATTTAGAGTTCAATTTAATCCTTTCCATGTGTGTTTGAGCAATGAAATAAAAGCAGTAGGTAGGCTTAGTTTGGTTTCTATAGGAAAAGTACATAAGTTATTTTGTAAATATAAATGAGCATGCTGGGCACCCTGGTGCATGCCTGTAATACCTGAGACTTGGGGGTGGAGGCAGGAGGATCACAAGTTCAAGACCACAGGTAGTCTGCTTAATTTAGTAAGACCCTGTATCAAAAAGGAAGGAAATGGGCTGGGGGTGCAGCTCTGTGGACCAGCAAAGTATGCAAGAATGAGGCCCCGTGTTCAACCCCAACTACCACAAAAAATTTGCACATATATATATACATATATATGGGCTGGGATTTAGCTCAGTTGGTAGAGCGCCACTCTGCAGTCTCTGAGGTCCCGAGTTTGATTCCCAGCACTGCAAAAATGGGAGAAGGACATGGCAACCCACTCCCAAAGCAATCCCCAAATAATCTGCCATTGAAAACCCTATGAGGGTCGCTGTGAGTCGGACACTTCTCGATGGCACCTAACAACAACAACATATATATATATATATATATATATATATATATATATATATATATATATATACATACATATATATGCAAGAATTACTCACTGCAGTTTGAACTTCAAATAAGTATAGTTATTTCATTTATATTCATCAGATTATTTTTCTGTAACTGAAAGGGAGAATATTTCCCAAACCCCATTTGAACAATAACATATTGAAGTGATTTCAAGGCCCTCAGTGAAGAAAAATTACATGTTTTATAACTGTGAATAAAGTGTGACTATTAATATCTGAATATTTAAAGAGACTGAGAGTAACTACTCCAGATAGTGTTAACAGTATTCATTTGTATAAATTGTCACCCTTCAAACCTCACTCCATTTTAATAATTTTATTTGCTTGATTACAGCAAATTAAGAAGCTAGTAGGTCATCATTAGCTATGACAAAGGATGACAATTTAAGTAACCTTGTAGTCAGAGGTATGTGGAAATTCTGCTCCAACTGAAAATATTGAAGCTTTTTACACATAATGCAAAAACTAAATTATAAAGAGTTTCTTAAAATGAATAATGAGGTAAATGTAAAGGTATATATTTAGGAAATGAGCACTAAATAGAAAAGCCTTATTTAAAAAGTCATGCAAACATAGATTTTAGAAATCATAAACAACATAACTATATCAATCAATTATATAAATTACTATTTCAAAAATTCAAATATTCAGGAAAAGAGCAATTATTTACCTCAAATTTGCTTATCATACTATTCTCATGTGGGTCTCATTTCACTAGATACAAAGGTGTCTTTATTTTAGTATGTCATAAATGTAGATAGTTTTTTCCTTATGTAAGTTTTTAAAGACATATATTGTATTCCTTGTCAGAATATTATTTCCTGCAGGGGTTTTATGTATTTCTACAAATGTAAGAGGGATTCTACTTACTCAACCATTGGGCAATTGTTCTGATATATCGTGGGGGCTATGCAGACCCTTAAATGACTACTGAAACTGGAGACCTTAGTAAATCATCTCATTAATGTTTTTGTGACAACTTTTTCAGAAACAATAAAATGGAAAAATTAATATCAGAATATTTTTCTTGCTTTTACAATTTCTTCTTTGATAATATACTAATGTGAACATTTGTCCTATGAATTGTGCAATACTTTTTAATATGTAAGTACAGGCTCATAAAACTTTAAATAACATGGAGGCATATTACTTACAAAAGTGAATGTATTTAAACTGAATTCCTTATTTTTCCAACTTCCACTACCATTCTTTTCCTCAGAGGCATTCAGATATTTAGTTTGGTTATTTTTTATTCCAGAATTTCACTGCAAATATGTTTTCTCCTTAATAAATTGTAAATTAAGTAGTCCAAATTACACAAAAAATTATTTTCCCCATTTCCATTATTTCCACTCCCTTTGGAAAACATTGGTAACTTATTATGTATAATTTCATACATTTCTCATGTTTATAAAAGACACACTTATATATGCATTTTATAGGTTTTTACTTTTACAATATGGAAGATCATACAAAAACAATTTGCAACAATGTTTCTGAGTTTAAATGTACACTATACACAAACTTCATGTAAGGTCTAACTCCTTCATTTAGACAACCACATAATATACCACAGTTTGAGTATTATTTATCCAGTTGTAACTCTACCAGAAGTATTTATATTATTTTCAAGATTTTTCTAAAATTAAATAAGGGCTACCTATGTAAGCCACATGGACATCTGATCCTGTCTGATCATGGAAGCTAAGCAGGGTTGGGCCTGGTTAGTACCTGAATGAGAGACTACCTGGGTATAGTGGGTGCTGTAGGCTTGGGAAAGGACTCAGTGGCCCACTTATGAAAAACAATCAGCCATTGATAACTGAGTGAATAGCAGAAAAGCACTGACAGTACTGGGCATGGCACAGTGTTGGGTAGTGTTTCATCTGTTGTACAAAAGGTTGCTGTGAGCCAGTCTCAACTCGAAGGCACCTAACAACAACAAGCTTGAAAATATCTTTTATTTCCAGAGGACATAGTATTAAATAAAGGGTTATTTTACTTTACTTGTACTTTAATTTTAATGTTTTACCAGATTTTGAGGTGCTTTAATAGCATTGTTAGGTGTCATCAAGTCAGATTTGACTCATAGCAACTTTAAGTACACCAGAATGAAACACTATCCAGCACTGTGTCATGCATAAGATCTTTTTATGTTTGATCCCATTATTGTAGATACTATGTTTCTTCTCATTTTGAGTCATGCTACATCAGCAAAAGGAGGTCCCTGGGGCTTTCCTCCATTACTGTCATTAAGGTAGACTCTACTTTGCAGTCATTTCTTGAATGCCTTCCAGCCTGGAGGGCTCATTTTCTGGCACTATATTTGACAGTGTTTCTCTCCTATTCATAGAGATTTTCATGGCTAATTATTTTGGGAGTGGGCTGCCAGGTCCTTCTCCCTAGACTGTCTTAGTTTAGAAGCTCAGCTGAAACCTGTCCACCATGGGTGGTCCTTGCTGGTATCTGAAATACCAAAATACTGGTGGGATAGCTGTCAGCCTCACAGCAACATTCAAGCCCTGACAGCACATCAAGCTGACAGACATGGAGAGATTAAAAACATAAGCAGATCTTTTTTAAAGCATACTTTATATCAATTCAGAGATAATCTGTGTTTTTATGATATTAAGTCTTTTACCCTGATAAATATAGGAAATCTGTTTGTTTAGAGATGTATTTTGATTCCCTACTTGTGCATGTTATTAAGATTTGTTCTTTATTTTTCCTTTATTTTTAATCTATCATTTTATTTTAAGCTATTTTAGTGTATTTATCAAATTGGTTGTCTTCACTTCACCACTTGCAACATAAGACATGGTTTAATTCATTTGGATAATTTTTCTTTGCATGTCTGCTAGACAGAAATACTTTGTTATTTGCATCTGTTTTCTTAACCTTAAGGAAAGCCAAACCTTTATTTGCTTATTAAGGGGACACTTTCTTAAAGAATCACCCTACATTCCATATGACAAATTAATTTTTGACTCCACAATGCTTTGATGGCTAGCATTGACTTCCTTTCTCATTTTCTTTCTCTAGATTACAAAATATTCATGGTAATGTTTTTCAACAGTAATGAGAGTATATTAGCAGTATTGAGATTTTATTAGCAATTTATATATTTTAAGTTATTAAAAACTCACAATAATGCTATATTTGCTATTGTTCTTTGTACTATTTTACAGATAAATATATTAAATACTCGATATGACCAGTCCATTAGGTAAATATCAGGAATTTTATTCTAGCAGTTTAAAATACACTCTATTTAGCATAGCTAGAGAGAGAAAGAGAGAGAGACATGGGAGGGTATTTTGCAATTCCATGTTTGTCATTAATATGTGCCATCTACTCACCAACTTTAAATGGAGTCAAAATATCAAATCAGCATAAATGTTGTTGTTGTTGGGTACCATAAAGTCAAGTCTGACTCATAGAGATCCTATAGGGTTTTCAACGGCCATTGTTTCAGGATTGCCTTGGGAGTGGATTACCACATCTTTCTCCCACTTTTTTGTGGTGCTTGGAATTGAACTCAGGACCTCAGAGACTGTAGACCAGCATTCTAACAACTGAGATTAATCCCAGCTCCTCAGCATAACTAGTGTAATATAAATAGCAAAAATATAATGGGTAAACTATCAAGAGCAATTGTGACCTTTGGAAAATAATGCAAAGAAAGACAAAAAAGAGTTACCAGTGAAAAATCAATGAAATATTTTTTAAAAATTCAGCTTCTTCCTCTTTTATTTTTTCTTTTTGCAATACTGGCATGTTGAACCTAGGGTCATGTGCACTCTAAACAGGTGCTCCACCACTGAGCTGCAGCCTCAGCTGCCATGATTAAAAAAAAATAAGTGCAGGTTGCCTGTTAGGCTCCCAACTCTCTGGGATAACAGGTTTGTGCCACACTGCCTGAATTTCTATTCCTTGTAAATTCTGATGATATTTTATTATCTGTAGAAAGTGCAGGCTGTGTGCTTCATTTATTTTGAGGCAATAAATCACACAACCAAATTATAATAAATTCAATCATAGCCAATTTTAAATGATTAAAGTCTAAAAAGATATCCTTTTCTCTTTCCAGGTACCTATGATTAAATTTCTTAGATTTGCAGAAAGGATATTTATAACTGTCAAAAAATTTAGCTGAATTGTATTAAACCTTTTTGCCTAAGAGTTAAAAAATAAAATATTTCTACATTATTTGGCCCTCAGTAGCTTCTACAAGACTTGATCTGTAATGACTTTTCATCTCTATAAATAATGTCAATATGTGGTAGCTTCATTAATTGAAGACAGTCTTGACCACAAATTTTAGAAATGTCAAATGGCAAGTGTCATGTAGTTTTGATGATGAATGTAATGATTTCTCCTTGACTACAAATTGAAATGAAAGCTGATAGAAGAGTAAAGCACTAGGCATTGAATATATTTGAAAGATCCTTTTATAGATAATAAAGTTGAAATTAAAATAATTTAAGTGGTAGATGTTAAATCACACAGACGGTGAATGTCAGAGTAAGTACTACAACACTGATGTGGAGAATATGTATAAAGGCAGCTGTCTAACACTCACAGAACAAAGCTAATGTCAGATTCTGTGCCCAGAACTGAGGGGATGAAGTTATGCAAGAACTGGTCCTTTGTACTGTACAACATTTTTTGCAGATTCAGATGATTCACTGTAGAAATAATTACCACCAAAGTTATCGATTTATCTTAGGAAAACAAAGTAACAGAATGACTGATATGAAGAATAATAGGTTGTGATACTGTGACAGTCCACAGACCCAGATTTGCTCTCCATTTTTTGTTAAAAGGGCTTGGTGGCTTGCTGATTTGTGCTGATGGCGCTGGGGACAACACGTGAAAGACCAAAACCAAGAAGGAACCAAATTAGTGCAGCCTAAAAGATGTAATTGTTATACAGTGCTGGGATTTAACTCAGTTGGTAGAGTGCTGCTCTGTGAAGACTGAGGTCTTGGGCTCTATTCCCACACTGAAAGAAACGGAAGAAGGATGTGGTAATCCACTCCTGAGGCAATCCCAAAACAATCAGCCATTGAAAACCATATAAAGGTCGTTAGAGTTTGACATGACTTGATAGCACCTAACACCAACAACAAAATATACAATATGTGAAGCTGCATTCTGCATTGATTACTCTTTCGAATCCTCTACTTTTGTATCTCTACCAGACTGGCCAGGGTATCAATATATCATATTGTCTGAGTTTTTGAGGGTAGGAGCCGATCCATTCTTATTTCTTATATCTTGAGAAATGTAAAATTTCAGTCAGACTCAAGTAATTGTGCATAACTGAACATATGTAATTTCATTACGAATATTCATTAATTACAAAAGTGCTTGGTATCAAAGGGAAAATAAAACAGATATAATATTTTGTTAATTGTCAGAAAGCCCTGAAAAAATTTACCTTCAGAATAGTCCTCTGTAGTAACAACTGGGAATATTGAATATAAACATTAAGCTGTTAACAATTTTTTAATTTATGTAGACTATAAGGTAGAATTGACTTGGACATCTATTCTGATATGAAGAGTTAAGGAAATATAGTGAGAAAAATATATAAGCTCTAGCACATCTGAATATGATACTTTGTTCACATGTAATGGAGTGAATTTGGGATGATTGTTGTTAGGTGCCATCGAGGTGGTATCCAACTTATAGCGACCCTCCCTACAAAAGGCGATACACTGTGGTTGGTGCTTCTCTGCTATTCATAGGGATTTTAATGGCGGATTGATTTTTGGGAGTCGGTTGCCGGTTGGTCTCCCCAGCCTACAGCACCTGGTGTTCCCAGGCCGTCTCCCATCCAAGTACTAACCAGGCCCCACCCTGCTTAGCTTCTGAGATCTGAGGGGATCAGAAGCCACAGGGCTAAGGCTGCAGGCGGGATGATGATAATCACCTCTTTATCTCCATGTTCTTTCTCCTACATAAACACTTGACACGAAATCCTATTTGAATGCAAACCACTTCCTTCAATATTTTGTCAGAAAAGAGTAACCATTCTCCTTATCCATAACGATTTACCAAGTATACTTAAATCCTAGGTTATGCAACTGAAAATTCATCATAATTAATATGCAAATTGATTTTACATGGGGAGGAGCAGGAGTTCTAAACTTTCTATTAGTTGCCCTAGAACTATAAATAAACAACCATTTGGTATTTAACTGAAAGTTGGATTTAACTTTCTTGACATGATTGAGTTGCCAATAAGCCAGCACTAGGGCGACTTACTGGGTTCCAGAGCTCAAAATACTCCCAGAGGGTGTCCATCTGTTGCTTAATTTTAATGATGCTTCTGTATTAAAATAGATAATAATAAATGTCTCTGCTGAATGTGAGAGCAGGGTTTTAGGTTTTTAGTTTTACAAAAGTAAGTGTAAAATTAGTAGAATTTGGACTATACAGGAAAATGTTTATTGCACGTCTTCAATCACTCATTGTCATGTAACAGCTTTTATCAAAGTAAGTCAGTAGACTAAAGTAGCAATTTAAAATTATTTTAAAATACGAAACTCAAATAGTGACTTGAAGGCCATTTTTTTTCATTTGGAGAAAAAAATGAATATTCCTACTGGACATCCCAGAGGTTGTACATTTATAAAGCTGGAACATATTGAACTATACCAACTATATACATCTGAAACTCTGAAACAGTATGATTGAAATATCAATTATCCTCAATTTTTAAAAGAAATAAATGTTCCAAATTTTCTCATAAAGAACATTAATATTGCCTAGCTCATTATTTTAGATTCTAGATATGTTTGTTGAGCTTGGACCGAGATTAAAGGTAGGCCATTGGACAACTGCATGTGATGTCCAAACTGAGCAGTTCCAAACTGTGTAAGTATGTCAGCTAACTCAGCTCTCTGCACAGCTTGCTTTGCATGAACTGTGAGGTGTAAATTGGTCCTACTTCTACATAGTGAATAAACACTTTTGGTGAGATGAGGTAGGGGGAGGAAAAAGGCCCTCAATTGTGCAGAGGTTACCTGCAACAAGGCAATATTGAAAGCCAGTTGAAAATGATAGACTATGAAGAAGTAACAAATTACTAGCAATCATGTTCTTGCCTAGTTCTCAGATTAGGGTCAGCAAAATTCATCCTAAGAGTTTTCATGTAACATATCACATAGAAAATACATGATGACTTTTATTTTACATATTTATATATTTTTGCAGTACCTAGGGGTTGAACCCAGGGCCTCACACACGCTAGGCAAACACTCTACCACTCAGCTGCACCTCCAGACTAAATTTTATATTTTTAAAATTTTTGAGACAAGGTGTCATTAAGTTGTGTAGGCTGCTTCTGGCCGTGAACTCACAATTTTTCTTCTCTACCCAACTGAATAGCTCTGGATAAGCAACTGGGGTCATAAAATGTTGTAATATATTCAAGATAAATTTGATGAGGATGTTGTTGTTGTTAGGTACCCTCGAGTCATGTCCGACTCATAGCCACCCTCATAGGGTTTTCAATGGCAGATTATTTTCGGGATTGCCTTGGGAGTGGGTTGCCACATCATTCTCCCATGTTTGCCGTGCTGGGAATGAGGATGTTAGCTGAATATAAACTAGCATAAACCATAGGGCCGGGCTTAAACAATGCATTTAAGATATTAAATAGCTATGATATGTCTTGAATTGCATGTAGAAAATTATCTCAGATAGTTGTGTGAGTATGTGTGTGTATGTGTGTGTGTATTTTGTTTGTTTTGTGGTACTTGAACCCAGTCAAATAGTACTCTTAATCTTGAAGAGATTTAAAGAGACAAAGTTTCACTTATGTCTTTTTTAGACAAATTATAAAATTTGTCATGTCTATTTTTATACATTTGATTTTCTAGAGATGAGAATTTATGTAGTAAAGGAACAGATTGCGAATCCTCATTATATTGTTTTAAAGCCATTATTTGGGCCAGGCACCATGATACATTACTGTAATCCAGTGACTTGGGAGGCAGAGGTAGCCTGGCCAATCTGAGACTCTATCTCAAAAAAAAGAAAAAAAAAAAGCCAGGCTCGGTGGCGCATGCCTATACTTCCAGCATCTCAGGAGGCGGAGGCAGGAGGATCACAAGTTCGAGACCAGAAGCAGTCTGTATAACTTAGCGAGACCCTGTCTCAAAAAGTAAAAAAAAAAATGGGCTGAGGATGCGGCTCAGTGGCCCAGCACTTGCAGAGAATGCAAGTGCGAGGCCCTGGGTTTAATCCCCAGCACCACAAAATAAATAAATAAATAAATAAATAAATAAATAAATGAATAATAAAAAAGGCCAGGGATGCAGCTCAGTAATAGAGTACTTGTCTAGAATGTATGAGGTCCTGGATTAACACCCTCATTACTAATGAAAAAAATGTCATAGTGTATGTACATATGTTTGTATGTACACTCATACACACAAATACAATTGTAAATTTATTGAATTAAATGCATTCAAATTTAGTAAATAATGAAGAGTTTGGGTGCTTCCTTAAATTATTGGTAAGATTATATTTGCAGGCAGTGAAATATGGGGAAGAAAGAAGAAGAAATTTTAATAGAAACAGAAATTTGGAGAATATCACCTATTTCTTAGTAAATCTTGGTATGAATTATATTGTTATTATGTGCCATCAAGTCAAGTATGGCTCATAGCTACCCTGCTGTTGTTGTTGTTAGGTGCCGTAGAGTCGGTATCCGGCTCATAGCGACCCTCTGTACAACAGGGGAAACACCACTGTCAGTGCTTCTCTGCTGTTCATAGGGTTTTCAATGGCAGATTGATTTTTGGGAGGGGGTTGCCAGGTCCCTCTCCCAAGCCTACAGCTTCTGGTGTTCCCAGGTGGTCTCCCATCCAGGTACTAACCAGGCCCGACCCTGCTTAGCTTCTGAGATCTGACGGGATAGGATGCCACAGGGCTACAGCTGCAGGCATAGCTACCCTATCTACAGCAAATCAAGACACTTCCCTGTTCTGAGCCAGGAACATGACCTTATTTATGTTTGAGAACATTGTTGCAGACACTGTGTCAATGCATCTGGTGGAGGGTTTACCTTTTTTTTCCGTTGACCTGCCACTCTCCCAAACGTGATGTCTTTTTCTAGGGATTGCTCTCTCCTGACTACAAGTCTAAAGTATTCAAAACACAGTCTAACTATCCTAGTTTCCAAGAAGCACTCTGGTTGTACTTCTTCTGAGACAGATCTGTTGATTCTTTTGTCAGTCCCTGATATATTCAAGAGATTTCTCCAGCACCACAATTCAAAAGCATCAGTTCTTTTCCTGTTTCCCTCGTTTACTGTCCAGCTTTCACAACCCTATGTTGTGACTGAAAATACAATGGCATGAGTCAGGCAAACCTTTGTCTTCAATGTGACATCTTTACTTTTCAATACTCTTAAGAGATATTTTGCCACAGCTTTTCCTAGAGCAATGCATCTTTTGATTTCTTGACTACGGTTTCCATGGGTATTGATTATAGAGCCAAGCAAAGCAAAATCTTGGATAACCTCAATCTTTTCTCCATTTATTGTGAGGTTGCATACTGACCCATTCATAAGGATTTTGGTTTTGTTGATGTTTAGTGGCAACCCATACTGAAGGCTATGATCTTTGATCTTCATCAGTAAATGTTCTAAATCTTCTTCAATTTCAGCAAGCAATGTTGTGTCATGTGTGTAATGCACAGGTTGTTAATGAGTCTTCCTCCAATCCTGGTGCCACATTTTTCCTCATAAAGCGCAGCTTCTCAGATTATTTGTTCAGTATATAAATTGAAGAGATATGGTCAAAGTATACATCACTGACATACACCTTTCTCAACTTTAAACCAGGTAGTGTTTCCTTTTTCTATTCAAACACCTGCCTCTTGGTTCATGTACAGATTTCTCATGAGTACAATTAGGAGATCTGGTATTCCCATTTCCAAAGTGTTATCCATTAATTGTTATGATCTACACAGTCAAATGCCTTTTTGTAGTCAATAAAACATAGATAGACATCTTTGTGATATTCTCTGCTTTCGGATAATATCCACCTGACATCAGCAATGATGTCCCTAGTTCTGTGCCTTCTTCTGAAACTGGCTTGATTTTCCAGCAATTCCCTGCCTATATACTGCTGTAGTCACTTTTGAAAGATTTTGAGTAAAATTTTGCTTGTGTGTGATATTAATGATATTGTCCACATTCAGTTGGATCCCCTTTTTTGGAAATATGCAAAAATATGGATCTCTTCCAGTCAGTAGAACAGGTTGTTGTTTTCCAAATCTGTTGGCAAAAACATATTAATACCTCCAGTGCTGCATCTGTTTGCTGAAACATCTCTATTGGTATTCCATCAATTCCTGGAGCTTTGTGTTTTGCTAATTCTTTCACAGAGGCTTCCACTTCATCTTTCAATACCATTGGCACCTCCTCATATGCAACCTATTGAAATGGTTGGTCACCTACCAATTCGTTTTTGTATAATGACTCTTTGTATTCCTTCCATCTTCTTTTGATGTTACATGCATCATTTAATATTTTCCCTGTAGAATCATTCACTATTGCCACTTGAGGCTTGAATTTTTTCTTCACTTCTGTAAGCTTGGGAAACACAGAGTGTGTTCTTCCCTTTTGGTTTCCTGCCTCCAGCTCCCTGCACATGTCATTATAATATTTGTTTTTGTTCTTTCAAGCTGCCTTTTGAAATCTTCTGTTTAATTCCTTAACTTCATCATGTCTTCCCTTTATTTTAGCTGCTGGAAATTCAAGGGCAATTTCCAGCATCTCTTTTGACATGTAATTTTGTATTTTCTTTGTTCTTGTCTTTTTAATAACCCTTTGCTTTCTTCTTGAATGATATATTTTACATCATGCCACAAGTCACTTAGTCTCCTATAATTTGTGTCTAATGCATTAAACCTGTTCTTGAGGTGGTCTATGAACTCTGGTGGGATATACTCAAGGTATGACCTTGGCTCTCATACACTTGCTCTAATTTTCTTCAGCTTCAGTTTGAACTTGCATATGAGAACTTGATAGTCTGATCCATCATCAGCACCTGGTCTTGTTCTGATGTTTGATATGGAGCTTTTCCATCTTCTCATTCCACAACTGTAGTTAATTTGGTTCCTATATGTTCCATCTGGTGCATTCCATGTGTATAGTCTCCATTTATGTCAGTGAAAAGAGGTATTTACAATGAAAAGGCCATTGGTTTGACAAAATTCTATCTTGAGATTTCCAGCATTATTTCTGTCACCAAGACCATATTTTCCAACTACTGAGCCTTCTTCTTTGTTTCCAACCTTTGCATTCCAGTAACCAGTAATTATCAGTATGTCTTGATTGCATGTTTGATCTATTTCAGATTGCAGAAGCTGGTAGAAATCTTACCTTTCTTCATTTTTGGCCTTAGTGATGGGTGCATAAATTTGAGTAATAGTCAAATTAACCAACCTTCTTTGTAGGCACATGGGTATTATTCTATCACTGACAACATTATATTTCAGGACAATCTTGACATGTCTTTTCTGATGATGAATGCAACCCCATTTCTGTTTAGTTTATCATTCCCAGCATAGTAGACCATATGATTATCTGACCCAAAATGGCCCATGCCAGTCCATTTTAGCTCACTGATGCCTAGAATGTCAATGTTTATGCATTCAATTTCTCTTTTAATGATTTCTAATTTTCCTAGATTCATACTATGTACATTCCATGTTCCAATTATTAATGTATGTTTACAGTTGTCTCTCCACATTTTGAGTTATCCCATATCAGCAAATGGAGGTTCTTGGGGCTTTTCTCCATTTCCATCATCAAGGTAGCCTCTACTTTGGGGAGGAAATTCTTTCCCAGTAGTCATTTGACTGCCTTCCAACCTGAGGGGCTCATTTTCTGGCATATATCTGACAGTGTTTCTTTGCTATTCATAGGGTTTTCAATGGCTACTTGTTTCAGGAGTGGTTCGCCATTGCCTACTCCCTAGTTTGTCTTAGTCTGGAAGCGCAGCTGAAACCTGTCCACCATGGGTGACCCTGCTGGTATCTGAGATAGCAGTGGCATAGCTTTCAGCCACATCACAACACACAAGCTCCCCACATTGCGGCAAACAGACAGACATCTTTTGGGTTGTGAATGTGCAAACTATCGGACAATATCATTAATATCACACACCAGCAAAATTCTACTAAAGATCACTCAGAAGTGACTGCAGCAGTATATAGACAGGGAATTACCAGAAAATGAAGTGGGATTCAGAAGAGGATGGGGAACTAGGGACATCATTGCTGATGTCAAGTGGATATTAGCTGAAAGCAGAGAATATCAGAAGATGTCTATCTATGTTTTATTGAGTATGCAAAAGCATTTGATTGTGTAGATCATAACAAATTATGGATAACACTTCGGAAAATGGGAATACCAGAACACCTAATTGTGCTCATGAGAAATCTGTACATGAACCAGGAGGCAGTTGTTCGAATAGAACAAGGAAACACTGAGTGGTTTAAAGTTGAGAAAGGTGTGCGTCAGGGCTGTATACTTTCACCCTATCTCTTCAATTTATACGCTGAGCAAA
>VMDO01037619.1:0-14218 GCA_007922755.1 Pedetes capensis | reverse complement strand
GCGATCCTCTTGCCTCAGGCTCCCAGTGCTGGTGTTACAGGTGGACTCTACAGTGCCTGGCGCCATGTTGGTTCTTATGAGAGCGGATGTGAGTCCACCACGTGCTTGCACTTGGTTTCCTTCTGGTTTCTGTGCTGTGTTTTAAGGGGCCATTACCAGAGGCTGGCACCATGGTATTCACACCCTCCAGCCACCAAAAACGTGGCCCATCCTTGGCTTGCTTGTTCACTTCATAAAGTACCCAGTATGATGGTCTTAATATAAAATGGCCCCCACGGGCTCATGTTTGAGCCTGGGAGTGCTATTCCGGGAGTCTGTGGAACTTGGGGTGGCAGAAGCTCTCTGGGGGAAGCAGGTCTCTGGGAGGCTCCCCAGGCCAGGGTTCTGGCTGAGCTCTCTGCTCCTGGCCACCTCCGGGTGAACAGCTCCTGATACCACTCCTTCCCCGCCACTGTGGGCTGACCTCTGAAACTGTGAGCCAAAGAAACCTTTCCCTTCTGAAGTCTTCTCTGATGGGGCTTTGTAACTGTGGCACAGACATAACTGATACAGAAAATTGATGCCAGGGGAGTGGGGTCTTCACTGTGCCTGACTCCGACCACAGGGTTCTTTTTTTCATTTTTTGGTGGTACTGGGGGTTGAACCCAGGGCCTCACACTTGCACGCTCTGCAAGTGCTGGACCACTGAGCTGCACCCCCAGTCCATTTTTTTGCTTTTTGAGACAGGGTCTCACTAAGTTACGCAGACTGCCTCTGGTCTCAAACTTGCGATCCTCCTGCCTCCACCTCCCCAGCTGCTGGGATTACAAGTGTGCGCCACTGTGCCTGGCTCGACCACAGGGTTCTTGCTGTTGCTGTTAGGCACTACCAGAGCTGGCACACAGGAGGAATTTGGTAGAACTTGGACCTGTGTGCCAGAGGAGCCCCAGAGAGTGGGAGCAGAGCTTGTGGGGGTTTGGAACCCCAGAACCCTGGTGGACATGCAGAAAGTGAGGAAGGACTCCTGGGGTTCGAGGGGAAATGGGGACTCTGGGGAACTGGACTAATGACCATATGCATCACATTCTGGCAGAGAATTTGTCAGCGTTTTGCCTGCACCCTGACAACTTCTTATTGTTGTTGTTGTTAGGTGCCATTGAGTCGTGTCTGACTCATAGCGACCCTCATAGGGTTTTCAATGGCTGATTGTTTCGGGATTGCCTTGAGAGTGGATTGCCACGTCCTTCTCCCAGTTTTCTGGTGCTGGGAATTGAACCTGGGACTTCAGAGACTACAAAGCAGTGTTCTACCAACTGAGCTAAATCCCAGCCCCTGACAACTTGAGTGAGGCTGAATTCAAAAGCAATGGACCGATTCATCTGGCAGAGGAAATGTCACTGCACTCAGGATGTGGCATGGTTATTGCTGACTACTTTTAGCCAAACTTACAGTGAGGACCAGGAGTAAAAAGCAGAGCAAAGAGATGCCAAAAGCATGTCATCTGTCCAGAAAAGCAGCATGCTTGCAGTTGTAGGAAAGGGGCTGTGGTTGTTAAAGAGATTACCACCACAGAGAAGTCAAGAACCTTGCAATAGGAGCAATGGGAAAATCAGGACTTAGTGAGACCCCACCCACTGCAGACTCCAAAGTGTAAAACTGCAAACTCATTTGAAAGGGTTTCCTAGCTGGGCACAGTGGCGCATGCCTGTAATCCCAGCGGTTTGGGGGGTGAAGGTAAGAGGATCACAAGTTTGAGACCAGAGGCAGTCTGTGTAACTTAATGAGACCCTGTCTCAAAAAGTAAAAAATTGGGCTGAGAGTGCAGCTCAGTGGTCCAGCACTTGCAGAGCATGCAAGCGTGAGGCCCTGGGTTCAACCCCCAGTACCGGAAAAAAAAAAAAAAAAAAAAGGTTTTCCTTAAAAAATGACAGTGCCTCCAGGGCATCTTGCTCACAAAGAGTCACCTAGGGAAATCACCCGGGCACTCAGGAACAGCTACAGCCACGGTCCAAGGGGGCTCCACTACTCCTGGGGAGTTGAACCCAGGGCCTTGTACATACTTTGCAAGTGCTCTACCGCTGAGCCACATCCCCAGCCCATATTTTACTTTTGACCTTGAGACGGGGTCTCACTAAGATACACAATCTGCCTCTGGGCTCAGACTTGCGGTCCTCCTGCTGCAGCCTCCCAAGACCCTGGGATTACAGTGTGCACCATTGTACCCAGCTTGGGGGGTGGGCCTTTGAAGGTTACCTGGCCTGTGCTGCAGCCAGGATCTCTATTCCCGGTCGGTCATGATGTGAAGAGCTCCTGCCACATGCTCCTGCCATTATAATTTCCATGCCACTATGGACTGATCCTCTGAAGCTGTGAGCCCAGTTAACCTCTCCATCCTTAAGTCGTCTCTCTCGAGTATTTTGGTCTCAGGGACAAAGAGTACCTAATACAACCCACGGCCTTAGGTATTTTTTTACAGCAACACAGAATGAGCTAATATATTCTGCAGGCTCTGAGTCTAGGAATCCTCTAGATAAAATTTCAAATATTTGTTCTTTGCCTGGTTCTCTCACTGTGACTGCTCCTATGTCAGGCTGCCCCAGAAAACCCCTTCTCCCCACCCCCTTGTCCCAGCTTCCCAGACTGCCCATCCTCTGGCCAGACCCGCTATGGGCTTGCCTCAATCCCAATTATGCAGCCCTTGGGCCCCAAAGAACTGATAAGAATTCCTAAAGCTAACAGGAGTTGTAGCCATTTGGGGTATTCCATGGGTCATTCACCTAGATCGCTCATACAACATTCATTTTCTCTGCCCTCCAATGAAAGTAGGACTGGGTTCTCAGCCCTGAGGTGCTCATGCATAAAGGTTCTGCATTCATTTGTGCTAAATGCCAATACATGGGTAAAACAACAAGGAATACCATAATGCACCACCTGGACTCACTTCCCTTCTTAGCATCAGTCCGTGGTAACAGGTAAGAATGCCAAAATAACAAAAACGAAGGGTGGCCAGGGAAGACCTCTTGGGGTGCTGAGGAAATGAGAAGGGTCTTGAGGAGGAGCCAGCTTTGGAAAAGCAGGTAGGAAAGATTTAAGGTGCTGGTGTTTCTGGGGATGCTGCTGAGAGAAGACAGGCTGGTTCCTCCTAAGAGGGTCTCGCCTGTGGACTGGATTCCTTGAGTTTGGACTTTTCCAAACTGTAACCCACAGGGTAAAGCCCTAAGGAAGGTCAGTCGTGTCCTACAGTTACATTAGACTTTCCCTCCCTGTGACAAATACCTGAGAGAAGTGATTTAAAGGAGAAAGGGTTGATTCGGGCTTTGTTTTCAGAGAGGCTGGTTCCTCACAGTGGGGCAGGGGAGGGTGGAGCAGAGCAGCTCCCCTCACAGCGGCCAGGAAGCAGGGAGAGACATGCCTGCCTCTGCCGCCTTCCTCCTCCTTCCCCCTTTTATTCTACGCATGGGCTCCCAGCCTACTGGCTGGCGCCGTCCCCATTCTGGGAGAAGGATATAGCAGTGCACTCCCGAAAACAACCCCGAGACAGTCAGCCATCGAGAACTCTATGAGGCCACTATGAGTCAGACCCAACTGGAGGGGACCTAACAAGAGCAAACAACAACATCCCCATTCCGAGAGATCCCCCTTGGTTACTCCTCCATGGAAACATCCCCCTGGAGGCAGGCTTTACTAAGGCAACTTGCAATCCAATCAAGTTGACACTCAGAACTAACCATCATAACCGTCGGGTGAGATGTGGAAATTCTCTGTGCTCCATCCTTGTCCTGTGGGTCCATGGTATGCGCTGCATCTGACAGTCCACGTGTGCTCACAAAGAAGCTGCTTTAACCTTGTCACCCTCACGCCCACTTTAACTCACCTCACTTATTCATCTGTTTGTTGAGATCTTATAAGGTGCCAGAGACTGCGGCAGGCTGTACCTATGGATGAAGCAGGGCTAAAGCAAATCCCTGTCCTCACACCATAGGTCTTCAAGTAGGGACAAACTGTAGCATGTACAACCCTTAATAAAAACAGTGAGGAGCAATGGATCTTCTTCCCAGCTGGTGTGTGTGGACCTCCCCTGGGGAAGCCCTGGGTAGAATGAGGGAGAGGTTCATGGCCCAAAAGAACGTACCCCAGACAGAAGGATCATGGGGAGAAACACCTTGAGGCAGGAGGCAGCAGTGGGGCCAGAGAGCAGAGATGGGAGAGGGATAGAGGTCAGATCAGAGAGACCAGAGGCTGGAGCCCAGGGCCTCAGCTGGGCTGCCCCTGTGCCCATGCTCTTGTATTATTGTCACATCACTGTGGCCAAAATACTTGGCAGAAACAATTTGAAAAGAGAAAGGTTGATTATTGCTCATGGTTTCGGAGAGTTCATCCACACTGGCAGAGAAGGCATGAGCAGGCAGAGAGCGTGTGGAGGCAGAGAGCTCTTCACGTCATGGTGAACCAGGAGGCAGAGAGGAGACAGGAACTGGAGGCTGGGTGGAGTCTCAAGGCCTTCCTCCAGAGACCTACTTCCGCCAGCCAGGCCCCACCTTCCAAACCTTCTACAGCTTCCCAAAATAGCACCACCGTCTGGGGACCAAGCATTCACAACACGTGCTTGTGAGGGGCTCTTCAGATTCAAAGCCACAGGGACCCTGACGTGAGCAGCACCAACGCACCCCTGTTCTGGTGGAGCCTGTGTGCTTGCTGGGGAAGACCCCAGGTACTCTCCTACCAGGTTTATTGCCAGATACTCCCCATGGCACACTTTCCAGCCTATACCTCCCCTGTCACAGAGCCTGTGGTCGCCTAGACCAGGCTGCAAGCTGCTGGCCTCAGAACCTGGATCTGCTGCCACCCAGGCTCTAGTTAAAGCTGGCAGCTTTGTATGTACCTAGCCAAAGGAGAACAGAGAAAGCACTCCCCTGTGGGGGAAGACGCTGCCTCCAGAAGCCAGAGCCCCACACGCACCACACTCTCTTACTGGAGGGAAAGATAAAGCACAGACATCCGTCCTTTATCCTGGAGACCCTATCTTGCCACGACCCGCGCCACTGAAACCAGCGATATCACAATGCCAGGGGCCTTTGAGGCTTTGAGGGTTCCCCTCTCGCCCTCCAGAAAGCGCACACCTGACGAAGGCCACCAGCAAACTTGCCACTAGTTGTTAATTCAGCTCCAGTGGGCATGATGTTGCTCACGCAATAAGCCAACATGATATTTTACAGAAAACACAGGGGGCCCAGGTGCCTTTAGCTACGTCACATAGGAGCAGAAGATATTAAAAGCCTGAGATAAGAAGAAAAGCGTGTCCCATGGGCCACCCACCTTCGTACAGACTGTTTCCCACCCCTCTTCCTGATGAAGAACAAAAGGTCCACACTGCATGGATCAGGGACTGCACCCAGCCACGTGGGACTGAGCTGACTCCTTCAGCACAAACACCAAGCCACGTGGTAGACTCGTGAGGCCAATACCTTGGTCACAGTGGCAGCTGCCCACCAAACCCTTCAAGGTCCATTTGTTAATGTGCATGAGATTGGTAAACTAGATGGGGATATTATGGGACTGCCCCTTGGTCTTGTAGGTTTTTAGGGATATCTGCCATTCCCCTGGTGTTGGGAATTTTTGAAATCTACCCCATAACTAGGGTCCCTCATAATAGCCTGAGGGGCTGACCCCTAGTTGACCCCAGGGCCACATCTTACTCACTCACACCTGCCCCTCCCATTGAGTGAGCAAAGATGGCACCTGACCAGCCTGGCCTGCCTTAACTACCTTAATCCTGATTGGCTATCCTTGGCATTTTCCTTAGATAACTGTCCCTACCTGTATGTCAGTTTGCCTGCTGTACCTGTCAGGTATGTGCCCTGATTGGCTAATCCCAGTCACGTGCCCCTCCGGGACCCTATATAAGCAGGGCTCCCGGACCCCTTTCACCCCTACTACTTCTCCCTACCCCTCTACCACTTCTGACCGTCCCTCAACTGCCACCTCAACCCCATCACCTCGACCAGCGCTCCCTACTCCAGCAGACTCTTCAAGCAAGCTGACATGGTCAAGACCAGAGGCCCTGAAGTGCCAAAGACTACAATCAAGCCATAAAGAGCCTCCCAATTCCTCCCATCCCTGGGAAGGTGGGAGGCAGAGAAGGCGAGCTGTGAGAGTCAAGACCAACTGACCTCCAGCCCAACAGAACACCGACTGCTGTAGCTATGCCTTTAAGGCTGAGCTGTTCCAGCACTCACAATGCCAGGGGCCTTTCACTTATAGCTTATAGCCAGTACTTATAGCTCTTGCTTAGGGGTTGCTTGCTTATTGCACCCTACTTGGGGAGTACCCAATAAACCTTCCTTTCCTGTTTTTCCATTGAAGGTCTCCCAAGATCCTTCATTGGCACCACTGGCCATAACACCAACCCGGTTCAGTGGGTTCCTGATACCCACTTGTTGTCTTGGCAAGGCTCTAACCTCTGCCCGGCCTGGGCTGAGCCCTGACACCCCAGGAAGTAATGTTGTTGTTAGGTGCCACAGAGTTAGGTCCGACTCATAGCAACCTTATACACAACAGATGAAACACTCCCCAACACAGCCATGCCTGGCACTAGGCCAGTGCTTCTCTGCTATTCGTAAGGTTTTCAATGGCAGATTGTTTCAGGAGTGGGCTGCTAGCTCCTTCTCCCGTTTTTGTGGCACTGGGGATCCAAGCCAAGGCTTCAGATTGGGCAGAGCAGCACTCTATCAACTGAGCTAAACACCAACCCCAGGATATAATATTGTTTCTTATTCATTATCTAGGCCAGAGGGTGCCAGCTTTCTAGAAGCTTCCATTTGGCCTTTCTCAGTAGAACAGCTTTTACCCCTATGAACATGGAGCCTGTTAGAGGTCTCACCAATTCAGGTGTGTCCACATCAATTATGAGCTTTGGGATCAGGGACAAGATCACAGAGTAGGTTCATGACCAAGCACAGGAACACAGTCGGGGGGTGTTCTTATGAACAACTCCTGTGTGGGGTGAAGGGAGGAGAATTGAGCCATGCAGTGGCCGCCTTACCCAGCCCCCCTCCCTTTCTGATTGAAACAGCCTAGGTTTAGCCCTTTAACACCACCGACAGGGGACAATGGAGCCCCGCTGGCCCAGGAGCCATCCCATCACTCAGGTGACTTTGTGCCTCTGCTTATCCCTGCCACCTCCACCTGGGATGTAGTGACAGGAGAGATGCCCTCACACACAGCCTCCTTCCCACTGCCTCCATGTGTTAGAGGTCACCTTCCCAGAACCCCTCAATGGTCCTTGTCTGCTGACATCAGTAGAGAGAAGGAGGAAGGCCCTGGGGAGGGGGTACCTCCCCCGTAACCTCAGGGTGACTGGGGCTGGGGAGCACGCGTGGACACAGAGGCCAGCCTCCTTGCCCATGACTGTCCCATCAAACCCCAGGCCTCCTTCACAACTCTCCTTCTGTCCATCTGTCTGTGCTCTCGCGCTCCCCAGTGGCCATGGCTACCTCCGCCAAGTCCAAATTAAACCTATTAGCTGGATAATTGCTCTAATGAGCAGACGGAATGAGTCACTTGACCATTCTCAACCTGGAAAAACTAAATGCATAAATGTCTGGAGGCTGCTGTTTGGGATCCTGGGCGTTCCCTCTGTGCTCTCCGTGAGTCTCCTCAGGAAGATTTGAACCTCTGATACTAGGACCTACAAAAAAATACAAGGCGGGGGTTGATTGTGTGGTCGTAAGCAACTGTGGGGGCTGGGATTTAGCTCAGCTGGTAGAGCGCAGCACTGCAGTCTCTGAGGTCCCGAGTTCGATTCCCAGCACTGCAAAAATGGGAGAAGGACGTGGCAATCCACTCCCATGGCAATCCACTCCCAAGGCAATCCCGAAACAGTCAGCCATTGAGCACCCTATGAGGGTCGCTGTGAGTTGGATACTGACTCAACGGCACCTAACAATGACAACAAAGCAACTGTGGAATGCTCAGAACCCCAACAACATGGGCGGGAGCCACGTTGTGCAGCTTCATTGGTGAGCTTAGCCCCAAACTGTCTGAGGAGAATCCTAGACTCGCCACGTGAGGGCCGCGTGGGAGTCAGCTTGTGTGTTGCTGTGGCAAAATACCTGATGGAAACAGACTTGGTCACAGCTAGAGGACTTCAGTCCACAGAGCCAGGGCAGGCAGTGAGCCTGTGTCGGAGGACCTCACGTCATGGTGGATCAGAAGCAGCGAGCTATCAGAATTGGGGGCCACGTAAAACCTCCAAAGGCCCCACCCCAGTGACCCACTTTGTAAAGTGAGGACCCACCTCCCAGTGCTCCACAGCCTGACAGGACGGCGCCACCAGCTGGGGACCAAGCACCCAAACACGTGGCCTTTGGGAGACGTGTTTGACTCAAACCATGACAAATGGTGACGCCATGGCCCGGTGGCTACGCCGTCCTTCTGCAAAGTAACAGCAGCGGTCTCAGTATGATGTTCGGGTGATTAAGGGAGATGATGCAGAAAAAGCAACTTTGAGCAGCTCCTAACGCAGGCGCATGCCCCACGAATGCTACCTACAACAGCCACAAATGTATTGCTGTGTGAGTCAATGTAATGATCTCTTTACAAGGTCAGCATCGTGCAGATGGTAGAGAATAATGCTAGGATGGTGGAGGAAACCAGCCAGGCTTCCCTCAGGGTGTCTTGGCCCATGGTGAGGGGGGAGAGGAGAGATGGGCATCAGGTTAGCCCACAGGATAATTTACGCAGTGATGGAGCGGCACCTCAGGTTCCAGGGGAGCTCAGGAGTGGGCCAACGCTGTGGAAAGAGGTCTTGTGTATATATTTGGTGCAGGTCTGAAGGGTTCTTGGAAGGAAAATATCCTGGAAGGGACTTGTCTTTTCCAGCTGGCCTAAGTGAAGAGTCTTCAGTGCCCACCAGGATACTTAGGAGAAAACGCAGTAGGACTGGGCCCTCAATAAACCAGCCCGAGGGTAGGGCTAACCAAGATCCTCCCCGAAAGCCTAAAAGCAAGTCTTAAAAGGATAAAGCTTCCCTCCAAGGTCCTTCACAAAAGTCTAGGGAACAAAGTCCAACACTCTTTTTAAAAAAAAAGACTCCAGCACTTTACCATGTAGAATTCAGAAAGGCTAACAGCCTACCCAAAGTTACTACTCAGAACAGGATGCAAAAATTTGTGAGTCCTAATTATGAGACAAATCAGAGAGTTTTATACCTTGAAAATGTTGGATTTATCCCAGAAATGCAAGACTAGTTTAACATGCGAATGCAACGCACCTCTGATGTAATGGAACATATAAAGAGAACCAAGGACAAACTGCACGTTCTTCTCAAGATCCCTAGGAAAAGCACTTGACAAGAGAAAACACCTTTCATGGTGAAAAACAGTCAATAAAATAAGACCAGATGGAACCTACCTTAGTTGGATGAAGGAAATCTATGAGAAAAATCCGCAGGTGACATCATACTTAATGGTGAAAGACAGAATACCTCCCCCTAAATTCATGAAGAAGAGAGGATGTCAGCATGCCTGACTTCTATTCGACACAGTGACTGAAGGTTTTAGCCACAGCATTCATACAAGGAAGTGAACAGCCCAATTATAAAGTGGACCAAAGTCTACTGAGACATATTACCAAAGAAAAAAATATGAAAATATATCCAACAGCCTGTGTGTTAGGGGAATTAAAACGCAAAACAACAATGAGGTATTACTATTAGAATGAAATACACCTATTAGAATTGCTAAAAAAGCTGACAATTCCAAGCGCTATTAAGGTCATGGATTAACTTGATATACAGTTGATCCAAAAGTCAATGCAAAGCTAAAATCACAAAGCTTGAAAGACATGGAAGAAAATCTTCAGCAACTTGGGGTAGGCAAAATGTCTTACATAGGAGGCAAAAATAGCGTAAATTATAGAAGATAAAAATGACAAATAGGGCTTATTGCAAGTCAAATTTCTGCTCCTCAAAAGGCATTATTAAGAAAATGAAAACACAGCCGGGCATGGTGGCACACACCTGTAATCCCAGCGGCTCGGGAGGTGGAGGCAGGAGGATCGCAAGTTCGAGACCAGAGGTAATCTTTGTAAGTTAGCGAGACCCTGTCTCTAAAAGTAAAAATTGGGCTAGGGGGTGCAGCTCAGTGGTCCAGCACTTGCAGAGGATGCAGGCATGAGGCCCTGGGTTCAACCCCCAGTATCGCAAAAAAAAAATTTTTTTAAAGAAAAAAAAAAAAGAAAATGAAAACATGAGAAATACTGAAAGGGTGGAAATCACAATGCATACATCAGACAAAGGACGCAAATCCCAAGCGTGTGTGTGTGTGTGTGTGTGTGTGTGTGTGTGTGTGTTTGTAAAACAACTCAATATGAGAAAACAGCTCAACTGTTTTAAGTTTTTAAAGTTTTCAAAATGCTACTAGCCAAGTCTGAGTCCTTTCAGACTGATAACAAAACATCCTAACTGAGTGGTTTATAAACAAAGGAAAGGTACCACTCACCGTTCCGGAGCCTTGGAAGTCCAAGACTGAGACCCACGCAGATTTGGTGTGCCGTGTGGGCTCAGTCCTCACAGATAACACCTTGTAGGAGTGTCCTCACATGGAGGAAGGGCCAAGCAACCCCCTCAAGCCTCATCAGAGCACTAATTCCAGGCAAGAGGGATTTGCTCTCAACCTGGCCACTCTAAAACAGACAGGCTGGGATTTAGCTCAGTGGCTACAGCCCTGCCCTGCAGTCTCTGAGGTCCTGAGTTTGATTCCCAGCACCCTAAAATGGGAGAAGGATATGGCAACCCACTCCCAAGGCAATCCTGAAACAGTCAGTCATTGAAAACCCTATGAGGGTCGCTATGAGTCGGATTCGACTCGACGGCACCTAACAACAACAATAACAAGTCACTCCAAAAGGCCCCACCTCCCAAGCGGCTGCATTGGGAACTGGGCTCCAATGTGCAAGTTTTGGAAGGACACAAACATTCAGACCACAGTGAGACACAGCAAAAGGAAAAAGGTGCTTAACTGTCCTGTTGTTATTGTTAGATGCCGTCCAGTCAGATGCCGACTCATAGCAACCCTATGTACAACTGGCAAAGCACTATTGTCAGGGATTATCTGCCTTTCATACGGTTTTCAATGGCAGATTGATTATTTGGGAGTGGGTTTCCGGGTCCGTCTCCCAAGCCTATAGCACCTGGGGTTCCCTGGTGGTCTCCCATCCAAGTACTAACCAGGCCCGACCCTGCTTAGCTTCCAAGATCTGACAGGATCAGATGCCACAGTGGGACAGCTGCAGGCTAAGTGTCACAGAAACACCCAAAGGAGCTGAATTTGATCAGTAGTCAGGGAGATGCAAATTAGGACCAGTGTTTTAGCGCCACATATTTACAATGGCCCAACTTTAAAAGATTGAGTACCAAGTGTTGCCAAGAATGTGGAGCAAAGTGGACATATATTCACACTGGCAGAAATGTCATATAGCACAGCCACACTAGAGGATTGTTTGGCAGGTCCTTAAAAAGTTAAATACATGCTTAACGATCTGACCCCAAACTCCACTCCTAGACATTTACCCCAGAGGAACAAAGGTTTGTGACCACAAAAGGGCCCCGCACGAACGTCCATCCCCTCCGGATTCCCAGCAGCCGGAATATAAACCACTTCAAATGTCTACCGACAGACCAACAGTAAACAAACTGCGAAACTTGACAATGACAAGAAGCTGTGAGTTCACCACAACAGGAGTAAACCGTAAAATGTCCCACTGACTAAAAGCAAAAAATGTTGGTCGTAAAGATTCCCTACTGTGTGAGTCCATTTACGTGACACTCCAGGGCAGGGGAAACTAATCTCTGTGACAGATGCATGTTAGGGTCACTCGGGCTAGCTCCAGACAGCGTAAGGAAATGTTTCAGCGTGAGGGAAGAGCTCCACTCTACACTGCAAGTACTCGCCTGCACGCTGGGCTGGTGGCAGCCCCTCTAACGGTGCACGGACATGACTTCATTCGATTGTGGACAGATTGTACTTCCATTAATTTTTTTAAAATATCTGAGTTTCCCACAATGCATATTCAAGCACCAACAGTTTAACTGACAAATAATTACAACCCCAAGGAAAAATTAACACCCACTTTATATGACTGGCCAGGAAAATGTAGGGGAAAAGCCGCAACTTGTGTCTTAAGACTAGCATAAGCTTTGTATACTACATGGGACGTGCAAGAGAGGAACATTATCGATCAATTCTCTTATGATCATAGCTTTAGCAAATTAAATTCAGAAATGCAAACATAAGATAATATACTCTGACCGAATGGAGAAATAAGATAATATACTCTGAACGAATGGAGAAATAAGATAATATACTCTGACCAAATGGAGAAATAATATACTCTGACCAAATGGAGCCTATCCCAAAAATTCAAAAATTACTGTTGGCATAAAATGACTCTACTTTAAAGGAAACAAGGAAGTAGTTCATTCCGAGCCAAATAGGAATAACCAGGGCCCAGGAACTCGGATTCAAGTACTCTGAATGACATGTTCCACCATAGAAGAGGTTATGTGAACTTTTTTTATTCATGGAACAAAAGAAAGTCACAAATCAATACATTTACCAAATGCATTGGCAAGAGCATCAGGTTGGTGGGCTAGAGCAAGGTGGGGAAATCTGTTCTGTAGGTTTCAGCTGTGACCTTGCAGCATTCATAGGTTTAGGACTGGTGGAGGCCTGACATCTGCTAAGTTTGGTGCTACAGTCTGAAAAGTTTATATCTCAGTCACAAGAATGTTAGGCTGGATACAAAAGTTAAGGTAAATGACCAGGACAGGGTCTAAGAAAGACCAATATCTACAGTCCTGTCTCTGTAATCTCTGTGCTCTACTCAGCCAAGGGAAGCAGGCTACAGGATCTTTAACACAGACGCAGCTTCTTCAGAAAACTTCAGTTCGCAGTTCTGACATTCAGATTCCACTCCATGGGAGTCGGTACATCGAAGGAGTTTTTAAAGACTACATGATTATCTCAATGGCTACAGAAAAGGCATCTAACAAAATTCAAATTCTTACAAAATTAGAACTAAAAGGAAATATTGTCCACAAGGAAAGAATGCCATGGCAAACATCCTATTTAATGGCAAAGTACTGAAAGCTTTCCCAGTGTATTGGAAATCAGACACTACCCCATGGGGCCCCATACCACCATTTGTATTGTTGATCCAAGCCATTTCAATTGGGCAAGAAAATTCAATAAAAGTGTGATATTGTGCAATACCTATTTGGTCTTCACCCCCATTTGGGCATACACTCCGAAAACCTTTGGACTCCCCAAAGTGAGGGGTGTCTTTTTCTATGCTAATGAGTTGGCTCCTATCTGGCAGCCTCCATGGTTAATTAAATCCGTGGCTATGGGGGACCAGCCGAACCTTCAGCTTCAGGATGGCAGCCGGAGGTGGGGAAGAGGAAGGCAGGATTGGAGGGCTGGGACTCTCAGGAGAGAGCAGCTGCAGGATCGCCTGGCCCCCCGCAGCCAGGGACTTGGTCAATCGTGCACGTGTACAGACGCCTCCATAAATTCCAAAAAGACAGGCTTCCCATTCCCTGGTCGCCGAACACGGGAAGTTCCTGGAGGGCTCTGTTTCCCTCCCCCATGCCTCGCCCCACACGTCTCTGTGTTCTGTCCATTGTGACCTCCTTTACGAGAACCCAGGAAACACAGCAAGTGCTCCCCTGAGTCCTGTGAGCCGCCCGAGCAGACTAACTGAACCCAAGGAGGAGACTGCGAAAATCCCCATTTTCAGTTGGTCAGAAACACAGGTGAAATAACACCCGGGGCTGCGGCTGGCACCTGAAGCTGGGGGGGCCCTGGGGATGGAGCCCTCACCCTGGCAGATCAGATGCTGTCTCCAGGTGCATGAGTCAGAACCCAGGTGGATTGGAGGCCCTCCGGCTGGTGCCCTTTACAGCAGTGTTGCGGACTGGCTAGTGGCGAGAGGTCCCCACCCCTTCCAGAGTCTCAGCAGAGAGGACCCCGCCCCTTTCAGAGTCTCAGCAGAGAGGACCCCGCCCCTTTCAGAGTCTCAGCAGAGAGGTCCCGCCCCTTTAGAGTCTCAGCAGAGATCCTGCCCCTTCCAGAGTCTCAGCAGAGAGGTCCCCACCCCTTCCAGAGTCTCAGCAGAGAGGTCTCCACCCCTTTCAGAGTCTCAGCAGAGAGGTCCCGCCCCTTTCAGAGTCTCAGCAGAG
>VMDO01037618.1:0-14173 GCA_007922755.1 Pedetes capensis | reverse complement strand
TAGTGACCCTCTGTACAACAGAACAACACACTCCCTGACAATGTGCCATGTCCAGCACTATGTCAGTGCTTCTTCACTATTCATGGGGTTTTCAGTGGCTGATTGCTTTGGGAGAGGAATGCTACATCCTTCTCTCAATGATCATTTATATAGATAACATTACTTATCATATATATTCCAGAGCCTTCTCATATATACATTGCCCACTATTCAGTCATACTGTTGTCCAACTATTATCCCATAGTTCCATATTTTATAGGAAATGTTTCTTTTTCCTGCTTTTGTTTCCTAAGGAAGGTCTAATCTTGCAGATTTATTTTAGTAAAATGTTGCTCAATTTAGCCTACCCGGTATCACGAGACAACAGCCTGATCCAAACAATTAAGCAGGAAGGGAATTTCACAGAATGTGCATGCGGTCTGCTGTACCTTGTGTTCATTTTCTAAACATCAAGCTCTGCAACTGGGTCAATGGTCTTGTTAGTCCTGGTCTGTGTATGATCATTTTCTTAATTATGTATGTGCGAGGGACTACGGCCAGATGCTCTCCATATATTTCATTCTTTGGAAATCCTCCAACTTCCTCCCTTAAGTAACAATGACTCTTGAAATGGTCTAAGCAAAAGGAAGTACATCTCATTCACAATGCTTCATGCAGTGGGGGAAAAGAGGAAGTTAGAAAAACAGGCCTTTGTGGAGGCCAGGATACAGGGCTGTGCAATAAAAGGATGTGGTCTGGGGTCACATTGTCTGGGTTTGAACCCTACCTCAATAATCTAATCACGGCAACCTCATGGTAGTAGCTAGTCCTCAAGAAGGCCCCAGTGGTCACCAATCCCTGATGCACCTTGGTTTGTGCAGTCCCCTCCTACTGAATCAGAGTTGATCTGTGTAATTAATGGAAAATGACAGAAGTGACAGTATGTCACCTTTCAAAGCTCGAAACTGTTAGCTAAAGGCTGGAAAGATAGCTTTCCAGTGGTGGCCATTTACTCTACTTCTAGGGGACATACAATATCAATGACTCCTTGTTCTGATTGCTAGGCCAGGTAGACAGTCCCACTTTACAAAGGAATTTTGGGTAAAATGTGAAGGATTCATTCTCCTTTGGAAATATTCCTTAGGGGTCAAGCAGTGTGTCTTAGTCCATTTGGGCGGCTATAACATAATAATGCAAACTGGATAATTTACAAGCAACAGAAATTTATGTCTCATAAGTCTGGAGGCCTGAAAGCCCAAAATCAAGATGCTAGTAGATCTGGTATTTAGTGAGGGCCCATTTCTGTGTTCATAGTTGGTGTTTCCTCAATGTGTCCTCACACAGTGGAAGGGCAAGGCAGCTCTCTGGGGCATCCTTTATAAGGATGCTAATCCCATTCATGAGGGCTTCACTCTGCTGACCTAATGATTTCCCAAAGGGTCCACTTCTCAATACCTTGGGGTTAGGATTTCAATGCATGAATTTTGAAAGGACACAAACATTCAGACCATGGCAAAGTGTAAATTGTTGTTGTTGTTAGTTGCCGTCAAGTCGGTATCCGACTCATAGCGACCCTCATAGGGTTTTCAATGGCTGACTGTTTTGGGATTGTCTTGGGAGTGGATTGCCAGGCGCTTCTCCCATAAAGTGTAAATTATGCTTCTGAATTTGCTTTTTATTTCTAACTTTGCTCTTCACCATCATCCTCACTAGAAACACTTTCCCTCTCAATTACCCACCCAAACTTTACATATTCATTCAAGAGGGATTTCCAAAATGTGATGGATCTATATATGCGGTAAACACTTGAGTATAGTCATAAAATATTACATCTCTAGTTTTATTTATGTAACTGGTCTGTTTCACAAGCATGGTTTAAGAGATGCAGTCAGAACAATTATACTTTATTCTTCTACCATTCTTTTAACTTTTCTCAATGAGCTAGTATTTCCCCTGCTCCTAGATAAAACTTTGTTCTGGCTCATAATTTTTCTAGACACTCAGGTAATTCAAAGTTCTATGGCCATGTTTCACCAATTTCAGCCCCTACCAGAAGTTGGAATGTAAGCATCTTAGTCAACACAGGCTGACATAACAAAATATAATAGACTGGGTGGTTTAAACAACATTTATCACTGTTCTGGAGGGTGGGCAGTCCAAGGGCAAAGTGCTGGCAGATTTACTATCTGGTGAGGGACCTCTTCCTGGACATAGATGGCTGCCTTGCTATAGCTTCACAAGGAAGCTCTAGTCTTTTTTTTCTTATAAGGGTAATATCATAGGGGCTCCACCCTCAAGACCTCATCTAAACTTAATTCCCTCCCAAAGGCCTCGTCTCCTTATACCATCATCTTAGGAGTTAGAGGTTCAACATACATAATTAGGGGACACAAATATTCAATCCATAATGCTCTAACACTGGGTGCCATGTCTGTCTTGTATGCAAAACACATTCCATCTGTTATGGTTTGAATAGGAAATGTCCCCCACAGGCTCATGTGTGTCAGTGTTTGGTCTCCCGCTGTTGGCATGATTTGGGGATGTTGTGGAATCTTCTGGAGGTGGCACCTTGCTGAAGGAAGTACATCACTGAGGGCATGTCTTGGGGGTATATTATCTCTTGCCACTTCCTGTCTCTGTTTCTACTTCCTGGCCCACCATGATGTCAACTGAGCTGTTGTGTCATGCCTTCACCACCATGAGACTGAATCCTCTCAAACTATGAACCAAAAGAAATCTTTCTCCTCCCTTAAGTTGTCTAGTTCAGGTAATTTGGTCACAGCAACGGAAAAGTAATCAATATACCATCCCCACCATAACAAAAGGCTTAACTAATTCTACCCATCATCCCTAAACTCTGAAGTCTAAATGTGATCTAAATCAAATATATGTGAGACCTGAGATCATCCTAAGGCAAAATTCCTAAGGCAAAATACCTCTCCTAAGGCAAAACTGGGACTGCCCAGTTGTGAATGCATACAACCAGACAAGTTACATACTTGCCAAATACAATGGTAGGAAAGGCATAGAACAGATACTCCTACACCAAATAAGAGAAATTGGAAGAAAGGAAAGGGTGATGAAGTTGGGCTCCATAGCAGGAGGATCACAGGTTCAAGGCCAGAGGCAGCCTATGTAATTTAGCAAGACCCTGTCTCAAAATAAAAAATTAAAAAATGGGCTGGGGGTGCATTCCAATGGTAGAGCACTTGCACTGTATGTGTGAGGCCCTGGGTTCAGCCACTCCCCCAAATACAGCAAGAAAAAAAAAGAAAGAAAAAGAAAGAAAGAGAAGAGAAGAGAAGAGTAGAGTAGAGTAGAGTAGAGTATAATGGGTCCCAAGCAAGTCTAAAACTAGCAAGGCAAACCCCATTACACCTTAAGGCTTGGGAATAATCCTCTTTGGCTTAATAGATGCTGAGAGACTGGTCTTACCCTCCAGATCCACTGGTATGGTGGTATTATGTCCATCACTGAGGGGGGTGGCCCTGCCTCCAGCTTCATGAAGCACTGCCCATGGGGCATTCTGTGCAGGCCCCTCCCATGTGACTCTGCTGGGTAGCAATCCCCGCTTTGAAACTAAGGTGGAAACAGCCTTGTTCCCAGGGGCACAGGTACTATGGATCTGTAGTGAGTGCAGTGGCCCTGATGATTTCTGAATTGCTTTGGGGGTCTTTCCACACTTTTCTTGAAAGATAACTCATATTCACAAATTTACCTCATCCTGTCTTATTTTTTCTGTTCCCGTTGGTCTCAGCTGGCACTGTTTCTGTGTATATCATCTCATCTCTATTCCTAGCTTCTGATGAGATGACTGAATAAATAGATCTGTGGTTTGCATGCTCTCTCATTATAGATTGTTGTTGTTGTTAGGTGCTGTCGAGTCGTGCCTGATTCATAGAGACCCTCATAGGGTTTTCAATGGCTGATGGTTTTCGGATTGCCTTGGGAGTGGATTGCCATGTCCTTCTCCCCTTTTTGTGGTGCTGAGAATTGAACCTGGGACTTCTGAGACAGCAGAGCAGCACTCTACCAACTGAGCTAAATCCCAGCCCCACATTGTAAATGTTGTTGTTATTGTTAGGTGCCCTCGAGTCGTGTCTGACTCACAGCGACCCTCATAGGGTTTTCAATGGCAGATTGTTTTCGGGATTGCCTTGGGAGTGGGCTGCCACAACCTTCTCCCATGTTTGCGGTGCTGGGAATCAAACTCTGGACCTCAGAAACTGCAGAGCGGCGCTCTACCAACTGAGCTAAATCCTAGCCCCTGCATTATAAATAGGTAGAGAAATTTCCAAATCTTTAAGTTGTGGTTCCTTTTTGCTTAACAGTTCCTTCTTTAGTTTGTTTCTCTCTTTTCACATTTTAATCTCAGTAGTAAGGACGAACCAAGTCAGACCTCCAACACTGCTTAGAAATTGCCCCAGCTACTATCCAATTTCATGGCTCACAAGTCCTATCTTCCACAAAACACTAAAATGTATATGCAATGCATCAATTTCTTGGCCACTTTATAACAAGGGTTTTCTTCATTGTCAACAATGTGTCCCTCATTTCCATCTGAAACCTCATCAGGGTGGCCTTTACTATCCGTACTTCTGCCAACATTCTGCTTGATTGTTTATGTGTTCTTTAAGAAGATGGAGAGAGATTTTCTCTCCACCTCTCTCCTTTCTGAGCCCTTATTAAAATCATCTTTAGCAATCTGTTTATAGAAATCTTGGCTTTTGCTAGCATGTACCTCAAAACTTCCACCAAGTTCCAAAACTCCTTCCACATATGGATGAATTTGTCATAGCAGTGCCTTCTCCTCACATCAATTTTTGTCTTAATCAGTTGGGGCTGCCATAACAAATAATAGTGAGCAACAAGCAAGTGACCGAACCAATAGTTCTCCTACTTCAAGATAAGTTAGGCACATTAACAAAAAACAAAATGATGGTAACAAATCAAATGTGACAGAAGGTAGCTCGCTCCACAGGCAAATCATAATTATTAAGATGGTCATTTAAAATAAGGATTTAGCCAGGTGTCATAATCGTTAGGTGCTGTTGAGTCAGGTCTGACTCATAGTGACCCCATGTACAGCAGAACAAAACACTCCCCAATTCTGTGCCAGGCACATGATCTTATTTATGTTTAAGCCCATTGTTGCAGACACTGTGTCAATCCATCTGGTGGAGGGTTTTCCTTTTTTTGTTGTTGGTCTGCCACCCTCCCAAACATATCTGTAGTCCCTGCAACTTGGAAAGCTGAAGCAGGAGGATCATGAGTTTGAGGCCAGAGCAACTTGGTGAGACTTTAACTCAAAAAATTAATAAAAGGGCTGGGAGTATAGCTCAGTGGTAGACCACTTGCAGAGTATGTGTGAGGTCCTGGGTTCAAACCCCTAGTACTGCAATAAATGAAGGAAGGAAGGAAGGATTTATATTCACTATCATTGACAGGGGCTGGGATTTAGCTCAGTTGGTAGTCTGCAGTCTCTGAGATCCCAAGTTCGATTCCCAGCACCACAAACATGGGAGAAGGACATGGCAATCCACTCCGGAGGCAATCCCAAAACAATTTGCCATTGAAAACCCTGTAAGGGTATGAGTCGGACACGACTTGATGGCACCTAACAACAACAACATCATTGACAATGAACCTTGCTCTCTATCTAGTTCATGCCTTGAGATATTAATTAATTATATTAGCACATGTAAAGAATTGGTGAACAGACATTTATTTGGTTATGCCCTGCTTTATATTTTTCTTTCTTTCCTTCCTTCCTTCCTTCTTTCCTTCCTTTTTTCCTTCCTTCCTTTTTTTATTTTTGTTTTTTTGTGAAAGGATCTCACTACATATCCCAGTCTGGCTTGGAACTTGTTATGTATTCAAATCAGGAGAGACTGGACACAAAGTTAACCAATATGAGACAGAAAGATGGTTTCTGAAAAAAAATCCTGTCAACACTATTCATGCTTTAGGTCCTTGGAACCAAAGGTATAATTATCTGCTGTGGTTAAGTATCACTGGCTATTTGTAAGAAAAACATAACCAGAACTGAAATCTCTGAGTCAGGAAAAAAACAATATAGCTGAGCTTGCATCAGGCACCCCTACAGAAGAAACAGAAGTAACTAGAGGAAAATCAAGTAATTAGTTGCAAAGACATTTTTCTTGTAACCTGAAAACGGCTTCTCTCTGTTTCATTCACCTGTCCCTCTACCCAAGCTTTGTGCTTGATATTGTTGTTGTTGTTGTTGTTGTTGTTGTTAGGTGCCATCGAGTTGGTATCCGACTCATAGCGACCCTCTGTACAACAGGGGAAACACTATTGTCAGTGCTTCTCTGCTGTTCATAGGGTTTTCAATGGCAGATTGATTTTGGGGGGAGAGGGGGTTTGCCAGGTCCTTCTCCCAAGCCTACAGCTTCTGGTGTTCCCAGGTGGTCTCCCATCCAGGTACTAACCAGGCCCGACCCTGCTTAGCTTCCAAGATCTGACAGGATCAGATGCCACAGGGCTACAGCTGCAGGCGTTGTTGTTAGGTACTGTCAAATCACTCTGACTTATAGTGACTCTGTGTACAAGAGAACAAAACACTCCCCAATACCGTGCCATGCCCAGCACTATGTTACTGCTTCTCTGCTATTCATAGGGTTTTCAATGGCTGATTGTTTTGGGATTGCTTCAGGAGTGGGTTGCCAGGTCCTTTTCCCATTTTTGCAGTGCTGGAGGATCAAACCCAGGGCCTCAGAGAGTGCACAGTGGCACTTTGCAATTGAGCTAACCCCCAGGTGATAGATTTGTAGAAAACCCACAAAAACTACAGAACCTGATAGTTGCAATGAATAATTTTGGGTTAGTGCAGAAGTCCCAAAGGAAATTTCCTGGCATGTGTTCAGCTGTCCAAACTTCAAAGCAGCAGGTCAAAATCTGGCTACAATATGTTCACCAATGGATATGTATTGAAATGTCCATAATAGTACCATTCATAATAATCCAGAACCAGAAATTACCCAAATGCCCATCCACTGTGGAATGGATAAAGAAATTGCAGTATATCCACACACAGAGTACTACATAGCAGTGAGAATGCACAACGTAGACCTACACATAGCAATGTGGAAGAATTCTACAAATATAATGTTGGGCTAAAGGAGTCAAGCATGAGAGTACATGCTGTATGTTTCCATTTATATAAGGGAAGTACAAACAGCAAAACAGGACAAAGTAAGATACAAAAGAAAGGCAGTAGTTACTCCTAGGAAGCAGGGTTTACAGAGTGAAGGAAACTTAAGGGGAGTTATCTAGTGGGCTTGTGATAATGTTCTATTTCTAATCTGGGGCTAACTGCACTGGTATGCTTAATTTATAAAGTTGTTGAGATACAAATGATATGTGGACTTTTATAAATAGATAATGCTATAGTTTAATGTTGGGCTAGGATTTAGCTCACTTGGTAAAGCACTGCGCTGCAGTCTCTGAGGTCCTGAGTCCAATTCCCAGCACCGCAAAAATGGGAGAAGGACCTGGCAATCCACTCCCAAGGCAATCCCGAAACAATCAGCCATTGAAAACCCTATGAGGGTCGCTATGAGTTGGATACCGACTCGACAGCACCTAACAACAACAACAACATAGTTTGATGTGTCCTCCAAAAATTCATGTGTTAGAAACTTAATCCTCAAATTTATGTGTTGATGATATTTAGAGGTGGGGCCTTAGGGAAAAAATTATGATTAGATGAGGTCATGAAGGTGAAGCCCCAAGATGACATTGGTAGCTTTACAAGAAAAAGAAAAAGACTCACGTTTGCATGCTTGGTCTGTCTTACCATGTGGTGCCCTGAGCCATGTTTTGATGCAGCAAAAAGGCCCTCTCTACAGATGCCAACACCATGCTCTTGGAATTCCAAGTCTCCAGAATCTGGAGCCAAATAAAATTCTATTCTTTACAAATTACCCATTCTCAGGTATTTTGTTATAGCAACAGAAAATGGACTAAAACAGACAATATGCTTCAATAACAATGCTTTATAGTGTTTACCACTGGGAAGAGGATAACTAGGGTATTTAGTGCTGTAGGCAAAATACATTGTCTACTGGCATTAGAAGACAAGGAAGGGCTCAGGGGTGGCTTTTTCATTGCCCCAGGGTCAACACTGAGTAAAGTATTGAATAAAACAATGCCTAGAAACTCACATGGGCTGGGATTTAGCTCAGTTGGTAGAGCGCTGCTCTATAGTCTCTGAGGTCCTGAGTTCAATTCCCAGCACCCCAAAAATGGGAGAAGGATGTGGCAACCCACTCCCAAGGCAATCCCAAAACAATCTGCCATTGAAAACCCTATGAGGGTCGCTATGAGTTGGACACAACTCGACGGCACCTAACAACAACAACGGAAACTCACACAAAATCTCATTCACTCACCCATTTACAAATTTGCTCATTCATCCAACAAACATGCTCAGAGAAGCAAAATATATAGTCTTGGACTTAAAGACACTTCATCTAGTATGGAAGAGTACTCTGCAGGGGATAACATTAGTGTATTAAGGGAGTACTAATATGGGGGGTCCAGAGCAGAAGACCCCAACATAAGAGGTCTCAATATATTTGATTAACTCTATAATTTCTTTCACCCAAAAGCCTCTAAGATAGTAGTTTAATTTAATACACACACATAAATCACCTGGGGATCTTGTTAAAATGCAGATGCCAATTTTCTGAGATCTGCATTTCTTTTCTTTATATGCATGTATGTATACATTTAGATAGGGGTATATATTTAGATAGCCCAGGCTGTCCTAGCAGGCTTGGAACTCACTATGTCGTCCAGGCTGGCCTCAAATTTATGATCCTCTTGTCTCAGCCTCCTAAGTGCTGGGATTAGAGGTATGTGTCATGATGCTCGGCTTGAGATTTGTATTTCTGCTGAGGCTTCTAGGTGCTGATGATGCTGGTCCTCAAGCATACTTTGTGTAGGTAAACAGAGAAAGTCACATGACCAGCAATGATGCTCAGGCACCAATCCAAGACAGCTTGACAATCCACCAGAATTTTGCTCAGCCCCGTCCTTCCTCCAGAAGGCACAAGCACAGACATAAAAAGCAGGCTATGTGGGAGGGGACATGGGTAATTGAAGAGGCTCTCCAGAGCCTGCCTACTGTCAACCATAGAGTCTGGGGCGGGGGGGGGCGGGTCTGACAGGAAGTCACTCATGATGTTTCATAAAATTGGCATAACTTTGTCTCACGCTTCTTTTAGTTCTGGCCTCCCCAGTTGCCTGAGCCTTGTCTTGACATGAAGAACAGACAGGAGATGTGACTATAAACAAAGAACTCTTGCACAAGACAACAAGCAAAAATAGCTTGGCCCAAAAATGGAGAAAGGGGTCAGGGCTGCCTTGACTGTTTTATAAGCTAAACACAAAAAAGGTAGCTGAAATAATTTCTTCTATTTTCTCACCCATTGGAGGGAGGAAGGGAAGGGGTCACACACACCTTCTTCTCTCTGGACAGAGATTCTAGTAGACTCCAGCCCAGACTTGAGGGAGGCAGACCTGCGAGGGAGGAAGAGAGTCTTGCCAGGGTAAGGAGGAGAGGTCAGGACCAAAGGTGGGGGTGCAGGGATAGCCAGGCTTATGGAGAAGGAGGAGCTTGGGCAACTTGTGGGATCTCAGGAGTGAAGAGCCACCTGAAGAGAAGGCCGCAGAGTCAGGTAGGCTTTGTCAAAAACCATGAAGTAAACAGGAAGCCACAGAAGGCTGCTTTTGTTTCCATTTGTAGTTTTTAGTTCTAACGACCTCATTTTTTTATATGAATAACTAACTGTTTTTGGCATACTTGGGGTTTGCACCTCGGGCCCTGCACATTGGGCTGCATCTCCTGTCCTTTTTTTTTTAATGTATTTTTTGCGTTGAGACAGGGCCTTACTAAGTTGCCTAAGCAGCCTCTTGCCTCGAACTTGAGATCCTCTTGCCTCCAACTTCTGCGTTGCTGAGATGACAGGTGTGCACCACCATGCCCAGCTAATAAATAACTTTTTAAATTAGGAAACATATTCACCTACATCAAAATGCAAAAGGCTTATAACGTTATTCTGTTGAAATATCAACTTCTTGCCTCTGTTCTTTAGTTATCCTGCTTCCCTTTTCCACAGGCAAATGATAACTGTTTCTTGAGAATCCTTCCAGAAATATTTTATGTAGGTATAGGTAATTTTTTTTTTAAGATTCTCCTCTGCCTTTTACACAAAACAGCAAGACATCCATAATCAGCATTTTGACACACTCTCTCGCCACCCTGGCCCCCTTTTCTTTTTAGATGATTAACAGTGACTCCAACCATCTTTTGATATAATTTGTTGACTCTACCTCTTCACTGGTTCTCCTACCTCTGGTGTCCCTTCCCTCCCCTGCTCACATACTCTCTTGGCCAAGCCACCCCCAAGCAAGTACACCTGACTAGAGAAAATTCACACAATAATGGGCTGCCCTGGCTCACTTTAAATCCATGACTAAGGCCCTCTGTGGGCCCTTAGATGTTCCTAGCAACCAAACTAATCCTTCCAGTCTCCCTTTCTCTTGGACAAGTATGTCTTACCTTCTTTTCTCTGCCCCCCCCCCCCCACTCCCGGATATCTCCCTTCCATTCCATAGAAGAATGACTTTCTCTTCCCTGACCTCATTCTCTAGGCTGGGATTTAGTTCAGTTGGTAGCGCACCACTCTGCAGTCTCTGAGGTCCCTGGTTTGATTCCCAGCACTGCAAAAATGGGAGAAGGGCATGGCAATCCACTCTTGAGGCAATGCAGAAACAAGGAGCCATTGAAATGAGTCGGACTTGATTGATCATAAGGGCACATAACACTGCCCCTATGAATAGCAGAGAAGCAGTAGCAATACTGTTTCACCTGTTGGAAGTAGGGTTGCTGAGTGGGACACTGACTAGATGGTTCTCTTGATCCTTCTTTTCAGCCGTGATCTGATTTTTCCATCTATATTACAATAAAACTCTTCCAAAGAGTAAACTAAATATACGCTGACTTTAATTCCTATCACTTCCCATTCTTCCCAGAGACAAAGAGAGATAAAGAGAGGAAGCAAACTTATGAGATGGGGTGGCGTGAAGAAGCAGGCAGGAAGTTAGGTAGAGTTAGAGGACAGAGTACTTTTGAGGGAAGATTGAGGGATGAAACTGGTAATCTTAGGTAGTTAGGTGGGTATAAGCAGGACAATTGAAGAGAAGGGGATCACAAAACGGCTTTCAGCCATGATGTGGGACAGACCTCCCAGGACAACAAAAGACATTATTCTAATGGACCTCTGTCAAATCAGATGTATAACCTGTAGAGAAAAGAAGAAAAAAATGTATTATTGAAGAGTGTGTGAGGGCTTTGATTAACTAGGGTTTTGTACCCCCAAACTGTTCTTTTTCAAACTCATCTCTGCTTCTGAATCCATGCCCTGATTCCTACTATGTTTACCTGTCTACCACCCAGTCCTCATGCTCCATCCTATGAGTTTTCCTACTAAAATAAAATCCTGCTCATCTTTCACACACCATCTCAAATGCTATATCATCCATTAAGTTTTCCTGACCCTCCCAAAAGGGATAACACTTGTCCCTGTAGAACTTCCTGTACAGTGTTCTATGGTTCTTGGCTTTTATCTTCATACTATGTTGTTTGAGGTCATTGGTACAGCTGGGAATTAGAGTACAAATTATTCACTAGGCGGGTAAGACAGAGCATTCTCTAACTCTTTTCTAGGCAGTACAGTGTAGTAAAATGCACTTAATATCTGTAATATCTCCAAATTACACTGAATATTTAAATAAAGGAACGGTCTATGTGGAGCAAGATAGCCTGCAGCCATAGCCCTGTGGCAGCAGATCCCATCAGATCTCAGAAGCTAAGCAGGGTCAGGCCTGGTTAGTACTTGGATGGGAGACCACCTGGGAACACCAGGTGCTGTAGGCTTGGGAGACGGACTACCACTTGACAGCACCTAACAACAACAACAATGTGGAGCAAGAGGAGAAAATAATATGAAGTCTTTGTAACCTTTTAAGGAAGTGTTAGTGCTTCAAGAGAAATTTCCTGTAACTGCATTTCAAAACATATGATCTTTGCTAATGTTGCAATCCCTTTTCAGAGACCTAATTTGGCATGACCTGGTTTGCTGAACAAATGTTGATTGTTTCTCATTTCTCAGGTCTTCCTAAAAGCTCTTGCTAACAAACTGAGGGGAAAAAAAGTTACTAAAATGAGCAAAATAGACAAAATAGAAGCCAGTAGCAATACTAACACTAGCTAACATGTAGCATATGCTCGTTCTATGCCAAACAGATCACTAAACACTTCACCTACATGATACCATTTCATCTTTCAACAACTCCATGAGGCACAGGTACTCCAATTATCCTGAGGGGACAGAGGGATTAAGTAACTTTTCCAAGTGAGCAGAAGTCTGGTGTACTTTCTGGTCATGTGGCTCTTTGAATACATGTATTATTTCTTTTCACAGAACCGTATAGAGCTCATCTTTCTCATCCTTAAAAGAATGTCTCCTTTGGCCAGGCACCATGGCGCACACCTATAATCCTAGCAACTCAGGAGGCTGAGGCAGGAGGATGGAAAGTTTGAATCCAGGAGCTTCCTACACAATTTAGCAAGAACCTGTGTCAAAATAAAAAATTTAAAAAAGGGCTGGGGGTGCAGATCAGTAGGAGAGCACTTCCCCAACATGTGGGAGTCCGTGGGATCAACCCTCTAGTAGTGGGGAAAAAAAAGTCTCCTTTAGTGGACATAGCCTGATATTATCTTTATTTTATAGATGCAATGGAAACTATATTTTTTAAATCATTTCCAACCTACCATTGGATATAAATAAACCTCCAATTATTTGTGTATTGCTAACTTTGTGCATTCTGTATTTGGGGCTCAGTGGTATTGTAGAAAACAATTCCTATTGCATAACTATTTTGGGGACTGGGGTTTAGTTCAGTTGATAGAGTGCTTGTTCTGCATGCTCTGGGGCCCTGGGTTTGATCCCCAGCATTGCCAAAATGCGAAAAGGACCTGACAGCACACTCCTGAAACAATCCTGAAAACAAATCAGTCATCAAAAACCTTATCAATAGCAAAGAAGCACTGACATAGTACCAGGTAGGGTACAGTGTAAGAGAGTGTTTCATTTTGCTGTTGTTCTGCATCAGACCCAATTTGAGGGCATCTAACAACAAACGTATTAATTAATTAGGGATTCATCTGTAGTTGTCTGTAGATATATTTTCTTGAACACAACTGGCATAAACCCTTTGAGTTCTTGGTAATTAATAATGGAAGATGATCATATTGATATCCATTTCATTAAAACAATCTACCCTTTTTCTGTACTAGGAGAGAAAAGTAATTTGATTGTGTATTATTTGATTAAATCAATTCTATTGTCTTCCCTTTTCACATTGGCCAAGTGTCTTGACAGAGTGGCATAGTTTCTCCTTTCTCTTTCACTTTCATTGCTTAATCCACTATTATCTAGTTTCCACCCTCAATCAAACCACAAAAGTCACCAAAACCATGGCCTGCTCCACCCCATGCGACCCCTAAATCCAAAGGATATTTTTCACTCCTTACTCTCATGGCCCTCTGGGCTGCATTTGTCATTGTAGATTGGCTCTTTCTAATTTATTTCATAGCCTTTTCTTCACTTAGTCCTTTAAAAAAATTAAATTCGGGTGTTCTCCTTGCTTCCAATGCAGTTTCACTATTCCTTTCATTACACATTCTCTTTGGCTTGAGATTACCCACTATCATAATTTCATCCACCACATTATGGGACATTCTCATATCTACCTGACAGACACTTCTAGAGCTATGGGCTTAAATATCCACGTGACTCAGACATCTCTGCTTTGACTTCCATAGTTTCTCAAATTCCCTGTGTCCAAAATGAAACTTAACATATTGTGTTTAAGGCTGTCTTCTCCATGTAGTGTACAATAACTGGTTAATAATTATCCAGCCATGGAAGCCAAAAACCTGAGAATCATCCTCGGCTCCTCTTACTTTGAATCCACTTGTCTCTTAAGAATTCATTCCATTCATTGCTTTGTCTCTATTCTTATTACTTAAGTCAGACACCTGGCATCTTCTATTTGGAGCTTTTATTTGTTTGTTTGCCTGCAGCTGTAGCCCTGTGGCATC
>VMDO01037617.1:0-14175 GCA_007922755.1 Pedetes capensis | reverse complement strand
TAGCCATTTATATACCACATACACATATATGTAAGCCCAGCGATATATATTACATATATTTATGATCATAGTTTTGTCTACGAACACACTACCTTTTTTCTTTTAATAGAAGAATTAGAAAGAATTACATTAAAGTAAGTTCATACATTTTGACCTATTAGAAGACTTTAAGGAATTTAGGCAATATATCTTTGAGTAAGATTAATAATGTCACTTTTAGTAACTAATCATACTTATTCATATTTATATTACTTAATTATGTGAAAGAAAGAAATTACTCAGATTGGGAAATATAAGTAATATTGCTTTTAAAAAGGGAAACCTGAATGAATAGGTCTGGAGAAATTCACAGTAAACAGAGCTTTATACCTCTTGGCAGCAGAGGGAAATATACACTGTATTCAATTGGAGTGGAAAGGAGTATCAGGCTGATTTGTTTGCATTGTCATAGTATTTATATCTTGGGTAATTTCAGACAATGGAATAGTTTACAAAAAGCAAGTGCAAGATGGATAGATTAAATTCCCTCTTTATTTTTGTTTTGTTGTTTATGTCATGTTAGTTATAACTTCTTAAATGTGATATAGACTGAGTTGGAAATTCCTTCTATGTATCTGTGCTAAGATCTGTTCCTAGTTTTGATGACTCAATTATAGAAAAGATTTAAAAACATATTTATAATGGATATTATATTTATTGAGTGAAACATCACCAAAACTAATGCTTTTTTAATATTATGCTTGGGAGTACATTGTTGCCTCTTTGTGTAAATCTGACATCCAAAAGAGGGAGTTATACATCTGTTTTATTCCCTATAATAAAGGTGATTTCTGGGAATTGTTTGCTGAATATCTCCACAATAAGATGTACATCATTTTTATTGATGATAAGGGAGATGTCATTTATGAAGCTTAGGTACATCATTTTCTCACTTGGAAAATATAAACCTGTTTGACTCATGGAAAAAAGAGAAACACAGACTTTTATCAGAGGTTTATATACAGTCAGTAGAAGATTATGAAATTATTTCAAAAACTACTATTAAAACGTGCTTTGACTGCATCTATCCAAAAAATATTTACATTTTTTCTAAGCAGAAAACCCATTGACCCTAATTAAGATACTAGAGCCAGAATGCTAGTATCTAGGTAAGCTACTCTGTAAGTCAACAATAAAATTTGTTTACCAGCACCTCATTTGCTCTATGTCCCATGCTTTTATTTTTTTAAATGATCCTTCTGTGGCAACTTGGTAATCAGAAGAGTCATCATATTATGTAGTTAAGGAAGCTAATATTTGGAGTTCAAAAATATCACAGTAAACATACTAACATTATAATTTGAGAGAAAGTTTCAGATTGTTATGTGTCAAATTGTGCAGTTTATGTGAATTAACAGTTAATTTGTGAATTAAGTTTATATAATTAATACAATTAATTTAATTCACATAAATAAATAAAACTTATTTTCCATAGTCATATAGAACAATGAACATCATTTCTACCTACCATGACCCGTAATTTGACTTTACACAATAATGTTAACATTGAGTTCCTAATTTTGAAAAACATACATTAATATACATTAGCATGGCTGTGTGCATTTGTTTATACTATAAATTATGAAATTAAAATGTAAATGCTCATCAATTAAAACCTATATCTTCTTCAATGGATTTATTTAATGGTTTTTGTTGTTAAGTCTCATCAAGTCTATGTGCAACAGGGGAAACAATATTGTCAGCTCTTCTCTCCTATTCATTGGGTTTTCAATGGCAGATTGATTCTTGAGAGTAGGTGGCCAGGTCCTTCTCCCAAGCCTACTTTATCTGTTATTCCCAGGAAGTCTCCCACCCAAGTACTAACCAGGCCTGACCCTGCTTAGCTTCTATCCTCTGACTGGATAGGATACCACAGTGCTATGACTGCAGGCCTTTTTAATAGTAGCAAATTTATATTCATGAGCTAAGATAATATCACATGATTTTTTAAAATTTATGATTTCTGACACTTTTGTAATACAAAGTATGCTGGCTATAAATATTTAGCTCACAAATCTGAACAATATCAGTACAATGGTTATAATAGTGTGATCTAATTTTGTGCAACCAGAGGGCTTCTTGGAAGCAAGAATGGCCAGACTGCATCTTACATATTTCAGACATATAGTCAGGAGAGATCAATCCCTGGAGAAGGACATCATGTTTGGGAGAGTGGCAGGTCAACACAAAAGAGGAAAACCCTCCGCCAGATGGATTGACACAGTGTCTGCAGCAATGGGCTTAAACATAAATAAGATCGTTTGCCTGGCACAGAATCAGCAAGTGTTTCGATCTGCTGTTCATAGGGTTGCTATGAGTAGGACTTGACTTGAGGGCACCTAACAACAACAACATAGGGACAGTTATTCCTATTACATTTTACAGATGAATCAAACAGTTCAAAGATGTTGAGTAATATGATCCATGTTACAAAATCAATCATTGAAGAAATGCAGATTTGAGTCCCTCTTTGCCTAATTCTAATGATTATGGTGAGCTGGGATTTAGTTCAGTTGGTAGAACTCCTCTCTGCACTCTCCGAGGACCCAGACTCTATCCCCAGCACTGCAAAAAAATGGGAGGAGGACATAGCAATCCACTCCCAAAGGATCCCCAAAACAATCAGCCATTGAAAACCCTATGAGGGTCGCTATGAGTCAGACACAACTGGACAGCACCTAACAACAACAAGATCACGGTGCTCACACTGTACTCCCTTGAGAATCATATTCCCAGTTATCTTGATACACCCCTGATGAGAGGTGAGGACACTGACCTGGAGACAAGAAGATCCTGAATTGTTCGCAGTCAATTTTATAGCATCCTAGTAAGAGAGGTTTTCACTTGAAAGAGCTGCTTTAATGTGTTTTGTTTTGACTTTTGAAATAATCATTGAATTTCTTTATATCTAGTCTTTTTCCTTAAAAAGAAATATTTTTTCAAAAAATAAGCAAAAAGATCAACTTAAAAATTAACTTCAGAAGTAATTTTAAAGGGGGACCACATTGAAGGAAAAATCTACATACATTCAGTTTTGAACTTAAAATAAGGCTATGCGTTAGGTTTATAAGCTATAATCTATAATTGCATGTGTGATGGTAAGAAGATAGTATTAACTTCATTTGATCCTTGTAACATGGCCTATGGTTACATTATTTTAATGCATATTTCACTGATGAACACACTGTGGCACAAGAAATGATTATGTAATTCTTGTGGTATAGCACCACTGCTACTGTCCACAATGGGTTTAAAACACATGCAGTCTAGCTTCAGAGCCTATGATCCTTCCTACTGTTACTAGCAATAATTTACTACTTTATAACTTACTTCATGTAAATACTGTTCTAAGGCTTCCTTCTATGTCATGAAATCCTTGCAACCAATCCATAAAATAGATGCTTTTACTATTTCCAGTTTCATGGTGAAGAAACCAAATGAGGAAATTATTTGATAAAAGTAACACAAAAGGTCAGTGGCAGATCTCAGATGCAAATCTAGGCTTATTGTATCTCTTTTCTGAAGAAGTTGATCATCATGACATTTCCAAGTTGGGCTAAAGTAGTTTTATCCCTCTACAAAGTCCCTACCTGTTCAAGTTTCTTTCCAACTAACCTTCAATTTCTTCTATAATTGTTCTCAGTTTCCTGACATTTTCATCTGCTTCCATGGCTTCCATTCAGTAAAGCTGATGAAAACTCTTGAAGACCATTTCTGGATCTGAAATATAGCTGGGATTTCTAACTGCCTTTTGCATGTCTCTATTTGAATTTCCTGAATATAGCTCAATCTCATCCTAACTCATCATGAGACCTCCTCCTCTTAATGCACACTTTTTCTTCTATTTCTCCTTGTTTTGGAGAACAGAGCCATTTTCTATCTAACTCATGCAGCAGAAACACTGGGGCAATGTGCTTCACTCTTTCTCTAATCCCTTGGTTTACTCAAACTGCATCCTATTGATTTTACCTCTTATGCATCACATTGTCATTAAGATAAAGCACATACATTTATTGTGGCTAATAAGGTCATTTAATTCTAAGCCGTGCTTATTTTCCTAGCTTTACATTCACCATTGCCTGTGGCTGTGATTACGGTGAGGTAATCCTCAGGTGCAAAGGAATCAGAAAAAAGCTCATAGTAAATAATATTTTAATGCAATAGTTTAAAAATTGCAAATCAATGCAAAAATAATCTCTGATGAACAAATATTAAATTTTAAATACAGGATCCAAGAGGGTCTGTGTTAGAGTAAGATGAGTAAATTATTTAAGAAAAAAATATTACCATTAAAAAGTATCAAATTCACAATCTCTCATTTATTTCATTTGAATAGCTTTCCTATTATAATCCTAGAGATTAGAAATAATGTAATTAACAGCTTGTTTGCTTGAAAAGTGCAGCATATATATTTCTTTAAAACTTGAGGAAATGGAAAATAGTATTTGACAGAAAAATGGACCTTATTTCACAATCTTCTATGGTGAGCAAATGGGAAAATAGAGCTCTCTTGCTCAAATTCCTCATATATAAAATAAGTTGTAAGGTAAGCTATTAATTTAAAAATAATATTTCATAGTGTTGACTGTGTCGATTAATGTTCTTACTCCTTTATAAGCAATAACTCATTTAATCTTCAATAAGTTAATTTTATAGATGAGAAAATTGAGGGTTGAGAGATCAATAAGTTCCTTAAAGCCTGGTTACTTAATAATTGTAAGGAATAGATATTATATAGCTATCCCTCAATTCAAGATGGCTTGATTTAATTTTTTACTTTATGATGGTGTAAAAGTTATATACCCTTAGTAGAAACCATACTTTGAATTTGGAACTTTGATCTTTCCCCAGCTATTGGTATGTGGTATGATTCAGTCTTGTGAAGGTCAGTGGGAGTGAGCCACAGCTTCCAAGCAGCAGGTGGTCACAAGAGTACACAACAGACTCTATAGAGTAGTGTGTTGCTGAGCTATAGTGTTGGTATGTTAGTTATATTAAATGTATTTTTAACTTACGATATTTTCTAGTTACAAAAGGGTTTTATGGGGCGTAACCTCATTGTTACATCCAGGAACATCTGTAGTTACCATCCAAAGTCTTTCACCTGGCTAATGCTAGATCTAGTATCCAAAACTGAGAAATCAGGCTTCAAAGAATAAGATTTTAATAGACACATACAGCAGCTTCTTATATGGAGATCAGATGGAGAATGTGTCAAAGTTGTGTTTCCTTTTATTTCCTTCTTTAATCCTCCTATGAATAGTATTTAGGCTATTTTATTTGGTTTACAGGGCTGGGGTTTACCTTACTTGGTAGAGTGCCTCTCTGCACTCTCTGAGGCCCCAAATTCCATTGCCAGCACAACAAAAACAGGAGAAGGACCTGGCAACTACTCTTGTAACAATCTTGAAACAATTAGCCTTTGAAAACTCTATGAATAGCTGAGAAGCACTGACAACAGTGCCAGCATGGCACAGGGTCAGGGAGTGTTTCCTTCTGCTGTACATAGAGTCTCTACGAATAGGACTCTATTTGACAGCACCTAACATTTTACTTATGACATTATTTCACTTCTTGACTTATCAGATAAGTTACCCATTTAAGTGCAATCTTCCTGCTAAGTTATTTACATATGAGTGATTAATACTCATTTTTAAATTGAAGAATAAGTTTGCAAGTTATTTATTCAGATACTCTCTATGGTATTCCTTGTTCAATAAGTAAATAAAATGAAAAAGATTCATCAATATTTAACCCTAAGTTTATACACAAAACAGACTGTCAGTTAAATTATTATCAATTATGAGTGTTACATGATTCATTTCCTGAAAAGGTTTATACCACACTCTTAAGTGAAGATATGTCTGACTGATGAGGCTATAGACAATCTTATTGTTTCCCTGATATTCCTTTCCTATTGTTTCAATTTTTAACATGAAACATGCTACTTCTTTAATAATACAAATTATGACATACTGCATTTACGCTATTTAGTCATTATGCTAGAATACCCCCAAACAAGGAATGAATGTCTAATAACTCATATAAAGACAGCTTCTGCACAAAATGTGTGTTTATTGCTGAGCATCTTGTTATAAATCAGAATACTTATCCAAAGAGCATTGTCTTTTATTATAAATTAAATATTTAGAGAGAAATAAGTAATGTTACTGAAAAATACCTTGATGTAATATATTGTTATTTTATATTTCATATTTACCATTTTTATCTTCTGAACTTACTTCATTTTTCAGATTTCAAGAAATACTATTTGTTTCTTACTAATCTTGAACTTTAGTCCCTCCCAATAAACATATTTTGTCATAGCCTGTTCTATAGTCTAAACATAATTGCTATTTTTAATTCATTTTTGAAAGGCAAATAGGTCTAAAATTACTATAAATTCTCCCACCTGAGCCCAGAGAGTTAACAGATGACAAAGAGCCTGTTAGGGTAAAAATTATAACTTAGAGATTGACATTATTGTCAAATCATGTATTACTTTGCATGTAATATGCATTTTATTTATTTTTCCATTCAGTGCTGGACTTTGTAAAGATAAGAAAAATTCAGAATGATCCAGCTTTGATTGCTTTATCAAACTGAGGCGTTTATGACTTTATATTTCTACATCATTTTCCAGAAAAGCTTTCTAGTACATTTCAATAGGGTTTCAATATCCAATTTCCCATTCTCAAGAGAGAGAAATATTTTCATGTGATGAGAATATCATCTAATGGAAACATAAAAACCAATGTCTTAAAGCCATTTTAAAATGCAACTGTATCCTTTACTTCCAACAGTCATGAGTCTGAGATGAAAGATCTTGCAGACCATTAAGTTCCATGTATTTTTCCCTGAATCAGCACAAATTTTTCAGCACAGGTGTTTCTATAATTATGATACATTGGGAAAATTCTCTGTGTTCAATGGCCCTCAGACTCACACTTCCACCTCATCAGTCACATGTCAGCCTAACTCCACCCTATGCCCTAAATCTCTGGTGTCATTAAGAAGCTGCAAACTTCAGAGGGCAGATTTGCAGCTGTGATGTATAATACAGAATATTTCATGAAAAATGTATGAGTATGGTATTTTTTTCTAATATTTTCTCTGTAGTGATCTGCCAGAACCATAACCATCTAGACATGTTTATTATACAGATTTTTTTGAAAAGAGGCTTTCACTGCTCTTTGCAATGTGATGTTCCCTTGTTATTTCATAAATACTCCATTGATATTCTTTCTGCAACGAAGTGCTTTAACCTCAGGAACACAGCTGCCTCTTTCCAAAGAAATATCTATTTTAAATCACGGAGGCTTTACCTTGATATAACTGTAGTCTTTAGCGTACTTTCTGATTTGTTAAAACAAATCAAGTAGCTTCTATTTATTTAAGAGGAGACTGCTATTTTAAAACAAATGTTGGATGCCTGAATAATCAGAAAATTCTTGAGAGCCATGTGAAGAATGTGATAATACTTTGAGTCGCAGGACTTCACAATGAAATAACAATAAGAGTGCCCAAAAAATGCATATACATTTTGGGATGAAAACTTCACTTTTGGTTTTTTAAGAATGTGCAAAACGCTTGCTCTGCCAACTCCTGTCTCATGTGCACATTGTTTGGAAGATTTCTGTGGCAAGCATGTAAACTGCCCTAACACCACAGCAGAAGAAACAGGACTTGTTGCTGTGGAATGCCTCCCAGATCTTCCTTTGTGCACATTACACACAGTAGTGTGTGTCTCAAACTTACCACTGATGTGTGCAATTGTTAGGCAGGTTGGAGGTTCTGTTGCATACTCGTGGGTTCATTGTCATTGTACTCCCGACATTCTGAATTTCAAATACCACTTCAAAATGGTCTTACCAGAAGGGACAACCATGTTTCTGCTACTTTCTTTGACTGTCCTGCCTGTCACATGATGACATTAGCATTTATAGGATTAATGCTATCTTTTGTGTAAATACCAAGCTACACATTGTTACTATAATTCAATTAAACTTCAAAAAATAATACATAGATAGCATGAGCATGTCTTAAAAGGTGTTTTTTGCCACCCGCAGTATATAAGTACTTAGTATGCTTAGTTCTTTTCTTTGAACTCCAGTAGCTCTTAAGGATTGACTTATTCTGTCTTGCTTTTTTTCCTTTCATATATATATTTATTAACTCATCACTTATAAGTTTTTTTTTGCGACAATAAACAGGCTATTTATACACTTATGTTTGAAAATTCTGTGGTAGGTACTCAAATGTTTCTATCCTTCCTTTCTTTTCATTTTTTCTTTCTTTGTTCCTTCATATTTTTATTCATTAGTCACTTCTTAAGAATTCCAATGAGTAAGGCATTTTCAGAGAGAGATTATCCTAACAATTCAATGTTCATGGAAGACTTTGTTAACTATGCTACTTATATATTTACTACTGACATTTGAAATTACTATTCAGATTCAAATATATTCTCAATAATTGAAAAGGGAAAATATATGTAAACTATATCACAGACAACTGGGATATGGTAATAACAGTTTACCACTGATAATTGTTATCAAAATTATCTCTATTTTGTCAGTTGGAAGTAAAATAAAATCAAGTTATATGCAATTGTCACTAAATTCCATGATAAGCAGTAAAAAGTAAAGTTTTTGTTTCTATTTGTATTTTCATTTTCTTGGAAGGTAGACACGTGATGAAGAGTAGCTTTGATAGGGATACTTAACAGTAAATAGCACATACAGAAAAATACAGATACTTTATTTAAAACAAATCCAAACCCGTTCTAATTTCCCTTCTACAGCGTACAGCAACATCAGCTTCATGCAGTGCTTAAAAAAATGTCTCACTAGTTCAGAAGAGTAATCCTTAAGTGGTAAATAAAGCCATATTGTCAGTAAGGAGGAACAATTTAAAAACTAAACAACAACAACAACAACAAAAAACCAGAATCAAAGCATTTAGACAGAATTATAGAGGTGAAATCTTAGCATATACATGGAAACAAGAAAATAAGTTTTGGCAACAAATGAGACATATTTGTTCAATATGTAAAGGTTATACAAAGGATCTCTGGCATTGGTACTTTGCCCTATTTCATTCTACCTTTGGACTGAAAAATGTTAAAAAGAGTGGTCTTCGTGTACCCACTCAAGTTCAATTAAAATTGATGCACCGAATGCCTAGGTGAATTTCACCAGCAATTTAAATAACAATATATTTTAAAATAGCTAAGAATGCTGATTTTTTTTTGTTGTGTTTTTATGTCTGTTCTTGGAGCTACTCTTTGTTGCCACAAGCCAAGTCTCAGGCTCTGTAGTTTACATGCTCATCCTGCTGAATCTTTTAAAGAAATCTATAAAATGGAGTTTACAATCTCAATTGTACATGTAACAAGAGTGAGATTTAGACTTGTTTATCTTGCCATATAAGTTTTGTTTATTGGCAAATGTGAGAAATTCTTGTATGACCATTATGTCAAGAATAAGCATATTTGTTCTAGAAATTGGTGTATTTTTATTTATTATTGTTATTGTTAGGTGCCATTATAAAAGAATTTCAGTTTTTGTTTTATAGATATTGCTCAAGTTAATGAAAGCAACATTGCAGCTTCTCTGGAACAAATACTAATACTATTTCAGAACTCATATGTAGTCTCATTGTAGTATCAATTTCAGCAGGTTTCAAAATACGTTTTCACCATTATATCTAGTTTAAGATATCTTTAAAGTATAGTAGAATGTAAAAAAAAGTGTCAGATTTCATAAGCAGCTCTATGTTACTTTTACATTTACTACTGACATTCAGATTGTCAGTCTGTTCTGCAACCTTTGACAAAGAAAATACACATTATAGAAAACAGGAATTAGGTAATGAAGACAAAAATAAGTGTCTCAAGTGGCCTTTTCTACTTTGGAGAGAAGTTATTTTTCTTCATAAACTATCAATTAAGAATTTTAATTTAAATTATCTTCATTTTATCTGAGATATAGCTAGTTGTTACTGTTGTTGGGTGTGCCATGGAGTTGGTATCCAACTCACAGTGACCCTACATACAACAAGCAAAGCAGTATTGTTAGTGTTTCTCTGCTATTCATAGGGCTTTCAATGGCGGATTGGTTTTTGGGGAGTGGGTTGCTAGGTTCTTCTCCCAAGCCTACAGCACCTCATGTCCTCAGGCAGTTTCCCATCCAAGTTCTAATCAAGCCTGACCCTGCTTATCTTCTTAGATCTGACAGGATGGAATGCCACAGTGATAGAGCTGCAGGGTGTAGTTAGTGAGATATATATAATTTTTTCTTCCTTAGAATCTGAAAACTCTTAAAAATGAGAGAAAGAAATATCTGGAAGACCTACAAGTGTGGCAACCCATAAAGACTTGTCAAATAGCTACTTGTACTTTGGCTACTTCCAGAAGAATCTATTTCCTATGCTTTGGTAGTCTGGCTGGTGCTACAGCACATCAGTCAGAGATAAAACATGATTTTTGTGTCCTCCTGGATGACAGGGATGAAAAACAGACTATGAAACATATGAGATGGTAAACTTTTCCCTTGGTCAGCACCTTACTTTTGCTCAATTTGCTTTACTTTTATCTTGATTTTGATACTTCCTCACTGTGTGAACTTGGACAAGTTCTTCAGTTTTTGTTTGCCTCAAATTTATCATAGGACATTTGGGAATAATAATAACTATGCAGAGCCACTGTGAGGTTTACATAAGGTACCTGGCATGTAATGCAGATAATGCACCTGGCAATTAGAAAGCACTCACTAAATATAAGTTGTTATTGTCATCATTATTGTCACCACTATAGTTACTATAGGGGGGCTGGGATTTAGCTCAGTTGGTAGAGTGCTGTGCTGCAGTCTCCGAGGTCCCGAGTTCAATTCCCAGCACCGCAAAAATGGGAGAAGTACCTGACAATCCACTCCCAAGGCAATCCCGAAACAGCCATTGAAAACCCTATGAGGGTCGCTATGAGTCAGATACTGACTCGACGGCACCTAACAACAACAACAACATAGTTACTCTGCCTATAGCCATACCACTGTGGCCTCTGATCCTGTCAGATGTAGGAAACTAAGCAACGTCAGGCCTGGTTAATACTTGGATGGGAGACCCCTGGGAACATCAAGTGCTGCAGGGTTGGGAGAAAGACCCAGCAACCCACTCCCAAAAGTCAATCCACCATTAAAAACCCTATGAATAGCAGAGAAACTCTGACAATAGTATTTTGCCTGCTGTAAATAAGGTTGCCATGAGTCAAACACTGACTCTCTGGCACCTAAAAACCACAATAGTTACTATGGACTTTAGAGTCATTCCGCATTAGTACAGGGGTAATGATGAATTTGTTCTCACTCTTTCAAGAGATAGATTTTCTGGAAGTGGAGAGGGACATTATAATATAGAACCTCATCAAGAATATATTTTTTGTGTACACAATTAGTTGTTTATATTTTATTGTTAAGGGTATTTATGTAAATTATGGAATTAGATACCCAATATGTATTGTTTGGCTGAGTACATTGGATTTACTGAATTTTACTAATTAATCCTTTCAACTTGAAAACGCAATTTGTGTAAAATAAGTATTCAAAATAATTATGGCATTAGTAATGCAAATATTGAGGCTTGTTGATTTTCAGCTAAAGTTTTATAATCTCAAAATATACAGAGTTTTAGTTTGTTTAAATGATATTTTTCTTTGAGAGTAAATTTGGAGTGGACTCTAATATGGTTTACTTGGACTGAAATGATTTGTTTATTTGTAATTAGTTTTTGCCTTAGCTTTGATCAATGTAGAGTACATTTATATATGAATTTACTTTTACTTCTCACTTTATTTTTCTTTAATAAATATGTGAAATGTTGCAAATCATTGCAACACTAAGTTTTATGTGGATTATATTTTTATTTCAATAAGTGAATTGACATTTTAAATCCAGTGTTGAAAAAATAAGGTTCTTACATACCAGAACACTCCATAAAGTAAGTTTTACAATAAAAATAGTCTCATTAATTTAGCAATTTTATGAGTTTTAATTTTAATAAATCTAGTTTTTTATAATGTTAGGTACACCTGAATTGTAATGTCTGTAATCTGAAAGAGAGCTGGAGAAAGAGAAGCTCTGAGAAACAGTACCAACTCTTCCAGAAATTTCATATATGAGACAATTATTTTAAAGGAGATTATATAGTAAATGAATAATTTTCTGCATGCATGAAGAATTGATTTTTAAAGGAATATTGACCTAAATAATTTTACCAGGAAGAAGTAGCATAACTTGCTTTTCTTGTTACTGGAATTTCAACTTACAGAGTGGAATTAGTCATTTACTACATAAAAGATGAGCAGATCCCACAACTTCTGCCATTTCTGTGCTCTGGTTGAAAAGTCAAGTTGGGCAACTTAAAGAAAAAAGTTGAATATTATTCATATAAGGAAATTGATGTTTCCCAGCACACCAAAAGGATAGAAGATTTTTAATGTTAAAAAAATGTAAATGAGTTCAAAAACATTGTTATTATTTACATGCTTTGGATGTAATACTTAGTTTTCAAACCTAACAAAACAAACTTACATGTATTAATACATTCCTGGAAAATATATCAGCCATAATTCATGTGATATTAAAATGTTATCAGTATGTTATGAACAAGATAAGTTAATAAATATCGGGCTACACAGTTTTGCTTTATTTTAAGCGAAAACTATTATTTGTGACTTTGCTGCTTTGGTGGGAAGTATAATTATCTAAAATTATAATGTATAGAAATCCTGAGAATTTAACTCTCTTAGGAATATTGGATTTGTAATATGAGTATGCCTGCAGCCTTACCAGTCAGATCTTGGAAGCGAAGCAGGGTGGGGCCTGATTAGTACTTGGATGGTATAACACCCTGGAACACCAGGTACTGTGGCTTTAGGAGAAGGAGCCAGCAGGTCACTCCCCAAAACAATCAGCCATTGAAAACCTATGAATAGCAGAGAAGCAGTAACAATACTGTTTCGCCTGTTGTAAGTAGGTCTCTATGAGTCAGGCACCTACTTGTTGGCACCTAACAACAACAAAAATATCGGTATGATTTTTTTTTATCATCAGCCAGAACATAGCAAGGAAGATTTTACTTACTATTAATACTGACTTTTAAGTAAATTATTAATTTTTTAGTACCTCAAGTCCATAGTACCATTATTTTCTTAATATCATAGATTAAAAAATGTTTCCAAAAGATAAAATAATTTGTTTAAATAATAGAAGTAAGCACTTGTAAAAGGTGAAAGAACTCCATTCATTATAGCATTAAAGACTATACTCTGTTTAATGAAAGCATTCCCCTTTATTGCTTTACAAATCAGATGATTTTAAAAGAATTTTCTTATATTGTTAAATTGAAGCTATTGAGGTAGGTGAGTAGATTCATTAAAATTATTAAAATCCCACAATATATTGACTTGGTGATAAAATAAAACTTATTGAGGTGAAGGAAATAATGTTCCATGTTACATATATATTTTGTTGTTTCTAAAGGGCAAGTGGGGGCTGGGATTTAACTCAGTTGGTAGAGCACCACTCTGCGGTCTCTGAGGTCCCAAGTTTGATTCCCAGCACCGCAAAAATGGGAGAAGTACGTGACAACCCACTCCCAAGGCAGTCCCGAAACAGCCAGCCATTGAAAACACTATGAGGGTCACTATGAGTCGACTCGACTCGACGGCACCTAACAACAACAACAACAATGGGCAAGTAGAAATTTCCTTAAATATTGTGGAATCAACTTAGTATTGAGTGCCATTTAAAAAGTCAATATTGTGTGGATAAATGTACTATTATATTAATCATATCCTGCAGTTCAGAACATGAGGATGATTGTTGTCAAATTCTTTTTAATATGTCTGTGAGTTTTTATAACTCTAATTAGTTACTTAAATTCCAGAAGGTTCAAAAGCAATAATTTAATAAATATTATGTTTCTTATTTTAACTTTTATTTTAAATACTTTTTATCCATTCACTATTTCTGATGATAATAATAATTACTGTAATTAAAATAATTTAAAACCAAGCTATTCTATCGTATTTTATGCATGTATGCTTAGATATACCTTTATACTTGAAATGCTATGGTA
>VMDO01037616.1:0-14179 GCA_007922755.1 Pedetes capensis | reverse complement strand
CCATTATTCTAAGAACTAGGAACACTTTTTTTTTTTTTTTTTTATGGTACTGGGGGTTGAACCAGGTCCTCATGCTTGCATGCTCTGCAAGTGCTGGACCACTGAGCTGCATCCCCAGCCCATTTTTTACTTTTTGACACAGGGTCTCACTAAATTATGCAGACTGCCTCTGGTTTGGAACTTGCGATCCTCCTGCCTCTACCTCCCGAGCTGCTGGGATTACAGGCATGTGCCACTGCACCCGGCAGAACTAGGAACACATTTTGCAAAGGTTGTGGCCCCCTCCCCCCACCCCACAGCCCAGAACCTCTGTCCTGGGACAATAAGCCAGACTCACCTTTCTCCTGAGCCATCTCTTGCAGACAGAAGTAGATGACTCTGGCTCCCAGGCTGAAGCCAATCAAGGTGACAGGCCGCTGGCCCTGGGGGAAACAGGACACAGGTGTCTGAAGAGGACACAGCCAGTTCTGCATAACATCAGCCCACATAGGCATCAGACCTTCCAGCCCTGAGCTCTGAGGTCTCAGTCAGCAGGGCCAGGGCCTGCGCGTGGGTAGGAGGGCACTGCACTGGATCTGGCTTCCTCAAGGCCAGCAGGTGGCCTCTAGCTCCGTTAATGCCCTTTCATGTCACACCTTATCAGCTACCATCTCTTCTTCCCTGGGAGGACTAGTAGACAGTGAGGGCTCCCTTCCTTCAGAACCATCTGCCGGTGGCAAATGACTGCAGTGACATGGGACTTCTCTGCGGGTGGGGACATTAGACAGAAGGCTCCCCCAGGTATGATGGGCAAAAAGACAAGGGTGTGGGAGGGACAGCTGTTCTGTTTCTAGATTAGAAGGGGGAATACAAAGTAGTGACAATATAAAGGCCTGGCATGATGGTACATGCCTGTAATCCCAGCACTTGGAAGTATCGTGAGTTCAAGGCCAGCCTGGGCTACATAGTGAGTTCAAAGCCAGCTTGGGCTACAGAGCAAGACACTGTCTTAAAACAAAACAAAACAAAACAAAAAGACAAGATTGTCAGATGTAAAAAAGTTTTTTTTTTTTTTGGCTAGGTGTGGTGGTACATACCTATAATCCCATCAACTTGGGAGGCTGAGGCAGGAAGATTGTGAGTTCAAGCCCAGGGGCAGCCTGCACAACTTAGTGAGACCCTGTCTCAAAATAAAAAATAAGGGCAGAGGGTGTAGCTCAATGGCAGAGTTCTTGCCTAGCACATGCGAGGGCCTGAGTTCAACACTCAGTCCTGAAGAAAAAAAATCACGCAAAGCCTCTAAAAGAAGAAAGTAAGTTATCTGGGGTATTTAGGCACCAGGTCTACACAGAGGGAGAGGAAGGAGCAGGGGAGCTCTGGAGGCCAGCCTGGCTTTATCTGTCTTTCTTCTTGCCTTGTTTTTGTGCCAATGTACATATCCTACCCTCCTCTGCTTCATTAACTACTGAAGAAAATCCTCCATTAAGTAGTATTTGAATTCTACTGAATATACCATGGACTGCCGAAAGAACCAACAAATCTGTCTTAGAAGAAGTACAACCAGAGTGCTCCTTGGAAGCAAGAATGGCTAGACTGCGTCTTACGTATTTCGGACATGTAGTCAGGAGAGATCAATCCCTGGAGAAGGACATCATGTTTGGAAGAGTGGCAGGTCAACGCAAAAGAGGAAAACCCTCCACCAGATGGATTGACACAGTGTCTGCAACAACGGGCTTAAACATAAATAAGATGGTTTGCCTGGCATAGAATCGGGAAGTGTTTCGATCTGCTGTACATAGGGTCGCTATGAGTCGGACTCGACTTGAGGGCACCTAACAACAACAACAACAACAACAACAACAACAATTGTGGCAAAAACTTCTGGTCACCTCCCAGTATCCTTTCTCTCTTCTGTCCTGGGTTTTCCTGGGCACACCAGCCTAAGACTAAATTTCCTTAAATCCACTGTAGCTGAGAGAGGGCACAAGGCTGAGGTCCTGTCAAGGGACTGAAGACCAGGGGTAGCTGTGACTTCTAGGCCCTTCATTTCTATGCTGCTACTCCCCAGAGTCTGGAAGGTGCTTTCAGTGCTGGAAGATCCTTTTCAGGCCACAGAGAGAAGCCAAGTGCTTAGGATGAGAGGCCACAAGTCTGAAGGAGGCTAGGCTCCCAATACTCTGGAGCCAACTGTTCTGGGTTGAATATACAACATCCCTCAATGCTGGAGGCACTGTTTGGGAAGGCGGTGGAACTTTGGGAGGTGAGATTTGGCCGGCAGAAGTAGGTCCCTGGAGAGGGGCCTTCGAAGGTTACCCTGCCCCCGGTTCAGGCCTGCTCTCTGCTCCTAACTGTCTGCTGTAATGAGAAGAGCTGTCCTCCACAGGCCCTGGCGCCAGCTCCTTGGCCAGGCCTTCGCTGCCACTGTGGACAGACAGCCTCTGAAACCATGAGCCAAAATAAGCGATTCCTCTGAGGTTGTCTCTGTCAGGTATGTTGGTCACAGCAATGATAAAGCTCACTCGCGCACCACCCATGTCCCCGCAGCCTGTGAACGCCACCTACTATAGGGAGGAGGGACTCAGCAGATGTCATCGAGTTGAAGGTCTCGAGGTTATTCTGGATTATCTGCGTGTGATGGCCCTGAGGTACTCACAGGGGCCTTGGAGGAGGGATGTAGAGGAGTCAGGCAGAAGGGGATGTGGTGAGGCAGCAGAGGAACAGAGAGGCAGGGATCCGAAGATGCCACGTGCAGCGCTGGCTTTGAAGACGGAAGAGGGGGCCACAAGCCAGAGGGTGAACGTGGCCTTGGGAAGCGGGAGAAAGCAAGGAAGTGGGCGTTTCCCTGGAGCCCCTGCACTCCTGCCAGAGTCACCCGACCTTGTTCGTAGCTGCTGGGGTCCTTGTATGCAGCCCTCACTTAATTACCTGTTTGAGATGCTTGGTCTCGAATTCTTACTGATCTGTCCTAGGACACTTTCCTGACTACCTTCTCCCCCGAAGCCACTGGGTTACTTCCAAGTAAACTCGCTGCTGGGGCTCACATTTGTGCATGAGGCCGCCCCTTGCTTCCCCTCCCACACCCACCCGCAACCATTCCCAGGTACCTGCTGCCGGGAGAGGAGGATGTGTGCCAGGTGCTTGCCAACCTCTGCTGAGCGACGGAGACACACACCCCAGGGGTTGTCGATGACATTGGCGACACTGAGGAGGGAGGCTGGCCAGGTCAGGGCAGCTGCAATGCCTAGGAAGGTGAGAGATCACTGATAGAGGCGCGGCAGGGGTGTGGGGTGTGTCTTTCTAGGGAAATGATTGTTTAATAGATTCTGGAGTGAATGCATGCAGAGTCTCTAACTTAGGACCTGCAAGTTTTCCAAGTGCTGTCAAACTCTAAGCAGCAAAGGAAAAACTTGAAACCTAAGCATTTCTGATACATGGGCTAAAATTCCTCTGCCCAAGCACTTGTCATGTATGAGATTCTAAAGATGGCCCTAATCTATCACCTCACATTGCACCCTCCCATTTTGCTTCCTTGTTCCACAGTGCCCTTCTCCTACCTCCCTCCCCATCCCTGCCGGGTTCAGCCAAGAGACTTGCTTTGGCCAATGAGATGCTAGTAGATATGAGGCTTTGAACTGGTCTTGGACACTGGAGATGCCTCTCTTGTACTTATGATGGTATGGGCCAGCCGGCTGACCCTAGGAAGGGAAGAGACTCATGGAGCAGAGCTACCAGTAATTTGCTCTATTTGCCCTGGACAAGGCTGGCTTAGATCAGACGACAGTCAGCTGACCCACAGGTACACCAACAAGCCCAGCTGAGATCAGCCAACTCCAGCTTCACCACTCCTGAGCTATTAGAATATATGATTGCTATTTTAGGGCACAAGTTTTGGGGTGACTCGTTATGCAGCAGTAGCTAACAGATACATTATGGCACTGGCTGTTCACTTGTCTCCTCTCACAAAGACCTCAAACTTCACACAGGCAGGAAGGCAGCCTTCGCCTCTAGCACTGTGTTGGGCTTCCTGAGGGCCACGGTGTATAAGGATACAGTGCCACTGTGCCATCCTGTGGCTGGTGGAGGGGAGGGGCTTACCAGACAGCACAGTGTACTTGAGGGCCTCCTGGGCCACCATGTTGGCGAGGCCACTGAGGATGGTCTCCATTGCGTTGCCGAGCTCCATCAGGTACTTGGCCTCCCAGGCCAGGCAGTACTGCTCGCGGCTGCGGCCCAGGGCGGCCCATGGGGCGCTGAAAGTGCCTGGGTAGAACACAGGTATGTGGTGACTCTCCTGCCCATGGCAGAGGATACCTCACCTCACTGAACTACAAAGGCAGTGACAGGCCCCTGCTCCCCAGCTCCTTTGGGGAAGGTAAGCAGCCTGCTTCCTGCCAGTGAGCCCCTGCTGTCAGCTAGGAGGATGGAGGACTATGTTGCCCTCAGCAAGGCTGAGGGTGGGCTCTGAGACCAACCCCTGCCCACATTAGTAGCTAGGTGACCTTGGCACTCTCGGACCCTGGGCCTCACTTCACTTCTCTGGGATTGGGGAGGTTACTATCTCCCTTCCTAGGGTAGTTGTAAGAATGAAACTTTGAACTGCTCCATGAGTAAAGTATTGTTTTCTCACCCTGAGCATTAAGCTGCTGACTTTTGAGGTGACCAGCTGTGTCACTCTGAGAGTGAGGGGCTCCTTGACTTACACTGATTGGGAAATCATCTGGAAATGGGGGAAGCCCCACGTGGCTGGGTCACCCAGTTGTTTGATCCTTGATTTTCTTAGTTTGGTTGTTAGGTGCTGCCGAGTCGTGTCTGACTCATAGCGACCCTCATAGGGTTTTCAATGGCTGATTGTTTCAGGATTGCTTCAGGAGTGGATCGTCACATCCTTCTCCTGTAAAACTATATTCTATAGAATTGCTGCTATTATTAGGTGCTGTGGAGTTGGTATGCGACTCATAGCAACCCTGCGTACAACAGGTGAAACACTATTGTTACTACTTCTCTGCTATCCATAGAGTTTTCAATGGCTGATTGCTTTTTGGGAGTGGGTTGCTGGGTCCTTCTCCCAAGCTTACAGCACCTGGTGTTCCCAGGTGGTCTCCCATCCAAGTACTAACCATGCTGGACCCTGCTGAGTTTCCAAGATCTCACGGGATCAGACGTCACAGTGGAAAATCACTCTATGGGAGGATGAGGAGACAGCAGCACCAGCAGCCATGGTCAGGTGGGAAATTGTGACCGTAACTGCCTGCTCCTTCTCTTCCCTGTTTCCCTCTGCCTTCAGGGTAGGGCCTTGGAGGGGCTCCTGATTTTCTGCACATCTGTTTCTGCCTGTGGCCAGAGGGACCTTTCCAGGACACACATCTCCTCCCTCCCTGCTGCAAACCCTTTGGTCCTCCTGGGTCTTATCAGCTCCCTTAGCTCGCTTTCACCAGACCTTGAGAGTCCAGTCGGGTCTGATCATTCTTCCAACGGGAAGCCTTTGCAGCCCCTCTGACAGATCAGAGGCGCCTGTGCTGCTTCCCCATATGTTCTCATCACAGTCCCTCATTGTTGTTGTTGTTGTTAGGTGCCGTAGAGTCGGTATCTGACTCATAGTGACCCTCATAGGGTTTTCAATGGTGGACTGTTTCGGGATTGCCTTGGGAGTGGATTGCCAGGTCCTTCTTCCATTTTTGCGGTGCTGGGAATTGAACTCGGGACCTCAGAGACTGCAGCACAGCGCTCTACCCACTGAGCTAAATCCCAGCCCCAGTCCCTCATTACACATTAATTTTTGCATCCTGGGTTTGACGTATGCCTCTCCTCTCCCACAGTATGGCCAAACACCATTTTGCCAAATCCTGGTGATGTGGAACAGGGTAAGCACTCATAAAAACAAGATGAAGGAAGGCAGGCTGAGGTCAGCTGCCAGAGCCTTGGGGTTCTGAGCATCGCCCGGACACCTCTGCCTGCCTGATCCAAAGACTTTACCCTACTTGCCAGGCTCTTCCATGGCACAAAGACAATGCTGCAGCTCATCCCTCACCCTCTGCGAAGACCCTGTCTCAGCTCTGCCACAACATAGGGCTCAGATGTCTCTACTTAAGGATAAGGTGGCAGCCAGCCCCTGAGGGAGGGGGAGGGAGAAGGCAGTGCACAGCACAGGGGGAACTAGCCCTGATGTGCCTGGCATTCTGGCCCCAGCGTGACAGCTTCCTGCCTGTATGACTCCCAGCAAATCACATTGCCCTTGGGAACCTCAGTTTCCAGATCTGTGAGAATGGGATCATAACATCTGATTCAGACAGCTGTGCACAGTGACACAGCAGAGGCCGCATGGAAACTGTTACATAAACTGTAAAGTGCAGTACTGCATCATGTTGCCCTAGGGCCAAGAACCTGGGCTGTACAGCCAACAGAATGCAGTGAATCTTGCTCCTTGCCCCCGAGTAAGCTGGCAGCCCTTATACACCTCAGCTTCCTCATCTGTAAGATCAGGGAGCCAATGATGCTTGCCTGCTTGGCTCGGATGAGGCGCTAAGGGAGGCGATGCACACAAAGTGCTTGGGTTAGCGCCTGGCTCCTGGCGAGTGGGCAGCCACAGAGCCATTATTGTGATTGTGCGCTGTCATGATTAAGGAAGAGGTGAGTGAGCAAAGTCCAGTTATTCCCGTCGCATGTACGAGCACGCACGGATGGCAGCAGGACTTCAGGCAGACAGAAATGGGGAAACTTTTCTCTTTTTCCCCAACTTTCTCTAGCTTGGTCCTATGTCTTTTAACCACTACTCCGCCTGAGTCCCACACTGCACTAGATTACTGGAGGAGAACAACAAAGATGGCTTCCTTTCCCCAGAGTGAACTGGGCCTTTGTGCAAACAGGGTAACATGAAGGCAAGGGATCTGCTTCCACACTGGTCACAACCACGAATGTATTTACTGAGACTTTTGTTCACGTTCCTTCCTTCCTCCAGCGTGGTGTAGTGAAACAGAAACGTGAAGTGGGGGTCAGGAGACCTAGGTTCAAGCTCTGCATCTGCTGTATGACCCCTCTTGGTTTCCTGTTCTGACAGATCAGGATAAGAACAGCTCTGACTTCGCAGGATGGAGGTGAGGATTACAGCCATTATGCACATATTATTGTGCAGGGGAAATGCCTGCCTGATGGCAGGGCATGAGCCATATGCTCAGGTAAAGGGAGAGCCTCTGGGAGAGATGGGCCCGGCATTCACACAGCAATAAGGCTGGCACCTGGTAACAGCTGTAAATGTTTACGCACTTGCTTTCTTCTAGTTGCTTAGAAGAACAATGGGCTCCCCTGTCAGACCTTGGAGACTTACGAATTCAGGAGCTCTCAGCCCAGTTACCTGGGTATTGTGTTGCAATGTTCAGGATTCCCTGGCCTGCCCTGCCCTTTCTCTAAGGGATGACTGTTTGCTGAGCCTCATGCTGGGCACGTGCAAATGGGAGCCAGGCAGCGAGGGGATCATGGGCGAGTGAGTCCTCCAAGCCCCCCTGGTGGGAATCTCCCAAAGCTTGCACATTCAGATTGAAGCAGCAGGGAAAACTGATGTTTGTGGAATGCCAGCTAGAAAGCAGGTGCTGCCTTGCGTTATCTAGTTTAATTTAATCTTCGTAGTAACCTTGTTGTTGTTAGGTGCCGTCGAGTCCAGTCCGACTCATCGCGACCCTATGTACAGCAGATTGAAACACTTGCTGATTCTGTGCCAGGCAAACCATCTTATTTATGTTTAAGCCCATTGTTGCAGACACTGTGTCAATCCATCTGGTGGAGGGTTTTCCTCTTTTGTGTTGACCTGCCACTCTCCCAAACATGGTATCTTTCTCCAGGGATTGATCTCTCCTGACTACATGTCCGAAATATGTAAGACGCAGTCTGGTCATTCTTGCTTCCAAGGAGCACTCTGGTTGCACTTCTTCTAGGACAGATTTGTTGGTAGTAACCTTAAATGGCAGGAATCATTTGTACCACTTGACAAATGAAGTCACAGAGGTTGATGTATTGAACTCTTACCCACTTGCTTCAAGTGCCTTGCTGTCTTCCACTTGCTCTGAGGACAAACTCAAATTTCACGCCACAGCTCATGTGGTCCTGGATAGGGTGGCCCTGCCCGCACCTTTGCCTTCTAAGTCCCTGCTGCATCCATCCTGGGCTCCCTTTGGTTGCTTTGCACCACTGGGCCTTTGTATATGCTACCATTTTGCTTGGTAGATACTTTTTGCTTTTTTACCCAGTTAATTCCCAGTTAGTCCTTAGCAGAAATGTCATTTCCTCCCTGATCCTTTTAGGAACACTCCATGTTTCTCCTATCATGCTATCCATAAAGTTTCCCTTGATTACTTGGTTTCTCTTTTTTTCTCCTGTGTTCCATGGGAGCAGAGGCATAACTGCTGCTCGCCACTGAATTCCTCTGCTCTGGTTTGCCGTGTGGCACGGGGTAAGCACAAGACTTGATAAATCCTGCTTGATGGCTGAATGGATGAATGATGGTGGGTAGGTGGATGACAAGTGGGTGGGTGGGTAAATACTCCATAAATACTCCTGGCCAGCTGCCTGGCTGGGTGGATGACGGGTGGGCAGATGGCTGGATGAGTGAATGAATTGATGAGTGAATAGATAGATAGATGGATGATCGGTGAGTGGATAGATGACGGGTGGATGGATGGAGGGTGGGTGGATGGATGATGATTGGGTTGGATGGATGATAGGTGAGTGGGTGAGTAAACACTCTTTTTTTTTCTTTTTGCGTTACTGGGGGTTGAACCCAGGGCTTTACACTTGCATGCTCTGCAAGTGCTGGACCACTGAGCTGTACTCCCAGTCCATTTTTTTACTTTTGGAGACAGGGTCTCGCCAAGTTATGTAGACTGCCTGTGGTCTCGAACTTGCAATCCTCCTGCCTCTGCCTCCCAAGTTACTGGGTTATGTGTGTGTGCCACCACACCTGGCAAATGAATACTCTTTAATACTGTGGGGTGAGTAGATGGTTCAGTGGGTGGATAGGTGGGTGGGTGGATGGATGGATGGATGGATAAATGGATGGATAGATGGATGGATAGGTGGATGGATGGATGACGGGTGGGTGGGTGAAAGGATGGATGATGGGTGAGTGGATAGGTGATGGGTGGGTTGGTGGGAAGATGGATGGGTGTGTGGAAGGATGGATGATGGGTGAGTGGATAGGTGATGGGTGGGTGGATGATGGATGGTGGATGGATGGATGGATAGTTGCATGAATAGATGGATGGGTGGGTGGATGGATGATGGGTGGGTGGGTGGATGGATAATGGATGGGAAGTTGCACAAATAGATGATGGGTGAGTGGATGGATAGATGGATACTTGGGTGGATGGATATGAGATGAAGTCGCCTCACCTCTCTGAGCCTCAGTTTCCTCCTCTGCAAAACAGGGCTCTCCAGACCCACCCTTTACAGACATACACAGGCAAGAACCTAGCCCAGGGTCTGCCTAGCAGCTGTGTGCCCAGCTCTGCCAGTGCCCACCCCCTCCAAATCCTTCTCCACTGCTGGTCCTCACGGTATTTGCCGGTGCCGAGCCACCCGGTGATGGCGATGGTGATGTGCAGCTGCCTGCCCTCCGTCAGAGGCAGGAACGTGAACTCCTCAATGGCCCCGACACGTTTCTTCATCTTGTACCCTAAAAACTCAGACACAAGAACGAGGATGGAGGTGACTGGGCCCCAGGGTCGTGAGAGCAGATGCCTGCTCACACACTCACTCAACAGGTGCTGACTCTGTGCCAGATGTTCATTTGTGAATCTTTCATGGCAGGGGCCATACAGGAGACAGTCAGAAGCTGCTGGAGGCCAGCCAGGCCCCAGTAGCAGCCGGGAGGCTGAACCGAGCCTCTGAACTCCCACCTGGTCCTGACTCAGCTGGGACCTTCTTCCTGCCCTGCCTTCAGGGTTGTAACACTGCTCTTGGTAAGAGGGGCTCACACTGGCCAGGCTGCTCCACAGGGCAGGGGCATGGAGGTGCCCCACAGCAAATGTACTTGTGTGACGGGGGCCGAGGACACAGGTGACTCTGGGAAGCAGAGGACAGTTGCATTCTCTCCGGACTTATGGAAACCCACGTGCCTCCCAGGCAGCTGGCCTGGCCTTCATGCATGGCACCGACCTGGGGAGCCCTTTTTTGTTGTTGTTTTGCGGTACTGGGGCTTGAATCCAGGGCTTCGCGCCTGCATGCTTTGCAAGTGCTGGACCTCTGAGCTGCACCCCATTTTTTTACTTTTTGAGACAGGATCTCGCTAAGTTACACAGACTACCTCTGGTCTCGAACTTGGGATCCTCCTGCCTCTGCCTCCTGAGCTGCTGGGATTATAGGCTGTCAGCCACCCTGTCCGGCTGCCCAGGGGAGTCTCTCTCAGGAAGTGCCCACAGGATGCCTGGGGAAAAGCCAGGTTCTTAAGCTCGCCCCTCAACCCCAGCTTCGTGGAAAACCAGCCCAAGAGCCTCTAAGAGGCCCCCAGCAGATCTGGCCTTGCAGGGTCCCAGAGGGGGCAGAGCCATGTGTCTTTTGCCTCCCAGGGAGCCACCCCTGGGGACAATCTAGGTGTGTCCTTTAGGGTGGGGCACCCTGGAGGAAGATCCCTCCCAACCCTCTCTATTCCTTTCAAGCCTTACCTGTCAGGCCAGCTCCAGCCGCACCGAACAGTGAGGTCATGACAGCTATGCCAGCCGCCGAGCCCAGTGCCGCTGCTCCCGCGCTGCCAATGATTGTCGCAGCTCCCGCGGCAACAAGGGGGGCAGCGAGCCCCCCCGTCACACCTGCAGGGAAAGCGGCCCATAGCCAGTGAGGGTGGGGTTGATGCCCATAGAAACACCATCAGCTGCCTTCCACAGAAGCTTCTAACAATGCCAACGAGCGCATTTGCTAGGGACCAAGCACCTGCCGGGGCTGGGATTTAGCTCAGTTGGTAGAGTGCTGTGCTGCAGTCTCTGAGGTCCTGAGTTCAATTCCCAGCACCACAAAAATGGGAGAAGGACCTGGCAATCCACTCCCGAGGCAATCCCAGAAGTCAGCCATTGAAAACCCTATGAGGGTCGCTATGAGTTGGACACGATTCCACGGCACCTAACAACAACAACAAGCACCTGCCGTGTGCTGGCCACCCCCCAGCCAGCCCCCTGCACTCTCCACTCTCACTCTGAGCCTAGCATACCTCCTGCGTGATGACCCCAGCCCTCGTGCCACCACCTCCAGCGGCCCTTACCTATCACTGTCCCACCACCAACCGTTGCCAGGCCGATCAGGAGATAACGTTTCCATTTCCTCCGATTTTCTTTCTTCTTCCGGGATGCCTCAGCCGTTCTGGGAGAGGAGAGGTTGGTCTTGAGGCCCAGCTATAGCCAGGATCCCTTGAGACCTCCCCCCTCACCAACCCCTAAATCAAGGTCAATGGGGGGTAGGTACTCTACCACGCAAAGTAAGCTACCAAAGTCACCCTGGGCCCATCCATGCCTTTAAACAGCTGAAAACATTCTAAAACCCAGCTGGGGAATCTCAGTGTGTGGGGAGCACTACTTACCCATCAGATCCGTCCTACCAGGGGTGCAATTTGGATAATGAAAAGACAAAAATAATAATAGCAAGAGAAGCATAAAAAATATCTTTCAACAGATGGACCCAGAATGAGTAGAAAATAGAATCCCAGACTCCATCACCTCCCTTGTCCCCAACTGATCGCACCTCCCTCTGGAACGTTTGTGTTTTATAGGGCTGGGGATCAAACTCAGGGCCTTGCACGTGCTAGGCAAGCACTCTACTACCAAGCTATAAGCCCAGCCCTTTCTCTGGGACATTTGGAAACCAATTTCCTTCATAAGAACCATTTCGAAGATGGGTAAGAGAAATCTCTGTATGGGAGACACTGGCCTTGGAGCAATAGCTAGACTCATCCAGACTCGAAATAAATGCTGTAAAATATAGCACAAGGAAAGAAAGCGTTTAGAATGAGTTGGGGTCAGATGCATCCTGAGAATGGGTATTGGGAGCACTCTGGAGTCACAAGACCTTCTGCCCTTGGCTGCTTTGAGGCAATCAGGAGGGCCGAACCATCATTATGTGGGAACTCTGAACTGAAGCTGGAGTTTGGACCACTCAGTGTGGAGTGACAGCAAATAAAGGTGATAATAGATCATGAAAAACAGTTAATATTTACTGAGGTCTTTCTATATACCAGCCGCTGCCCTTTGCACTTCCCATCCTTTATCTTCCCATAAGAAGCCGTTTCATTGTTTACCCACATTACAGATACACTGAGAGATGAGACTGGCTCCTTCCCAAGGGGCTGCAGGGGTCAATTAAGGAAACGTCTGCCAAGCATCTCACGTAGGGGTTGGCACACTGTTGGGCCAAATAGTGGCTGTTGCAATCATTAATACCACATCACCCTGAGCTTCAGTCTCTTCTTTTATAAAATGCGGACAATAACATCTACCTCATACGATCATTGCTTTGTAAAGATTGACTTCATTCCTGCTTCATCTATTCCGTCAATAACCACAAATCATAAAGGGACAATGTTCTGGTACCTTGGATGCTGTGTATGTGTGGGCAGAAAAACCCACTGCTCAACCTATGCTTGGTTCCTGCCCTGCTCCCTCCTCATGAACTGCTCCAAGAAGTGGAGTGGAACTGGCCGTTCTAGGGGCTGGCATGGTTCTGAGCTCCCTGCCAGCTCCCCTCAACACGCTTTTCTCCTGTGCAGCCCCTGGTATAAGGCACAGCACTTCTCTGTTGCTTCACCACAGAGAAGGGGAAACCAATGATAACAATCTGTGCACTCCAGGGATGCTGGTTTCCATGAGGAGGCTGGATGGCACACATCCAGCTGTGCGGAAGGCAGAGTAATGACTAAGCGAGTAGTCTGGTGTCAGGATCTGAATTGCCAACATAGGCTTAATGCCTACCTCTGCTATGGGGCAGGTAGTACCACAGTTTGCCCAATATCCAGTTATCCTCCCTCTGGGAAGGATCTACTGTCATCCCTTGGTAGCAGTAGGGGATTGGTACCAGGAGCCCTGAAGGTACCAAAATGCATAGGCGCTCAATACCTTCTATAAAATAGCAGAGTACTTGCTTGTAACCTATGCACATCCTCCCATATACTTTAAAGAAGTGGAGTGCTTATGATAGCTAATACAATATACATGTAATATAAATAGTTGCTATAGTGTGTTGTTTGGGGAACGACAAAGAAAAAGGTCTGAATACGTTCAGTAGAGACCTTAGTTAAAAATGCTTTTTCAAGCCATGATTGGTTGAATCTGAGGGTATAGAAACTGCAGATATAGAGGATCGACTGTGCAGCCTTGTCTTGTCGATTGAAAACTGATGGCCAGTTTTAGCCAATGAAATGTAGGTGGCAATGATGTGTGTCATTTCTGGCAGACTCTTTTTTTTTTTTTTTGGTGGTACCGGGGGTTGAACCCAGGGCCTCACGCCTGCATGCTCTGCAAGTGCTAGACCACTGAGCTGCACACCCAGCCCAATTTTTTTTTTTTACTTTTTGAGACAGGGTCTCACTAAGTTATGCAAACTGTCTCTCGTCTCGAACTTGCGATCCTTCTGCCTCCACCTCCTGAGTCGCTGGGATTACAGGCATGCGCCACCGCACCCCGCACTTCTGGCAGACTCTTTAAGAGACAGTGTAGGAGCCTCTGCCTCTCTCTGACCTGAGACCAGCGACATTCCAGATGGGGGTGCCCTCTCAACTGGGAACCCAGAATCAAGACAGTGTGGACAAAAGCCACCGCCAATCTGCAAAGGACATACAGTACCAAGAAGAAATAAGCCTTTGATGCCGCCAGCCATGGAGACTGAGGGGGACACATGTCATAGCAGCAAAGTCTACCGACCCTAGGGGAGGGTGAACCATTTACTAACTTTGTGATCACACGCAGATTGTTTGTCACATCTGAGTTTTTTCATCCAATAAGTGGGGATAATAAGAGCATGTGATTCCCAAGGGTGTTGTGAGGACCACACGAGATGCTTCATCAACAGTGACTGGCATGCTGTCATCATTCAAAATGTCTGTGGCCATGATGATTCTTCTCATTACTACCATGATTTCCTCCTAAACACAGGCTGGCAATATACTTTGACCCTTTATTGATGACCCTTACTTCAGTTCAAACAGGGAGGCTAAAAATTATTGGCTTTCGGTGGA
>VMDO01037615.1:0-14180 GCA_007922755.1 Pedetes capensis | reverse complement strand
AGTTTATAAAAACCCAAATACGAGGATAAAGACTGCATTTTAGGGTTATGGGACTTCGGGCTGGGCGCACCTCAGCGATACAGCACATGCTTTGCATGCACGAGGCCCTGGGCCCAATCCCCAGCATAAACAAAATGAAACCGTGTGCAGTCGTATGACCTACCCCGTCACATTTGTTGCATATTATCTTTGCATAGCAAGTGTTGTTGTCTCTGCCGGCGACTGTCCACTCCAGGGGCCAGAAGAAAGTGTGATACACCTACGGACACGGGGACAGAGAAAGGGGCTGAGGCTAACGCACACCGAAACCACTCCTTGCTGTGCTCTTTGACCCTGCAAGGACAACGGTCTCTACAGCAGCTTGCAAACCGAAAGTCCAAGGGCCCAGACTTGAAGTGTGAGATGTCAGCCTTGGAGCCAGGGCTCCAGAAATGTCAGCTGCACAAACCAAACAGGCAAACAAAACAAACAGCAGAGACATCTCCTACTAACTAAATCTCATTTCCAAATGCGTACCGCACTACCAGTCATGTATTCTCAACTCTAATCCACATCCCTTCCAACAGTTTCAGGGTCTGCGAATCAGATGCGGAGTCACGGTTGAGAGAGTGCTGGAATCCAGCTGGCCTGTGACTCTAACCCACTCCTAATTTTGTAGCTCTTTGCAACTGTGGAAGGGCTGGGGCTTCGCTCAGTTGGCAGAGCGCGGCTGCTCTGCGCTCTCTGAAGATCTGGGTTCCATCTCCAGCACTGCAAAAATGGGAGAAGGACGTGGCAGCCCACCCCTGAAGCAATCCCGAAACAATCAGACCTTGAAAACCCTATGTTGTACGTTAGGTCTCTATGAATTGGACCCAACTCAACAGCTCCTAACAACAACAACTAAACTGTTGAAAGGGTGCGGATTCCATTTGAGGACATGCAGTGAACGGTGAGTTGATCTGCTGTGAACCTTAGGAAAAAGACCTCACAGTGGCCCCACAAACCTGGGGGACCTGTTTCCTATTAGTAGATTCCTCCTTGATCTTACCTGTGGCTTTCCACACGCTTCCTCTCCCATGCCTACCTTTCTTAATTTCTCATTAACTGCAAAAAGTTTTAAAACCAGTGTTAAATCCGTGATTATTACCATCAATTTTCTAAGACCCAAAGAAGGATGGCGTATTCTTATGAAGAGCTGATTACAAGCACTGGATGTAAAAGTGTCATTTTTGAAAGCATCCATCCAGGATAACACTGTGAGGTTTAGTCACACATCTTCCCAACACCAGAAATGTCCATAGGAATTTCAATAAGTCCTCGGGCCATTTTATCCAACAACATCAGTGCTATGGTTTAAAGAGATTCCAAGTAGGAAATTAAATTGTACAATAAGATGTCATCAGGGGAGGAGATTGAGATTTCAATTACTTTTTACTTAAAGTATCAAGTATTTAATAACCTTTGGACTTTTATTTCTCCCTCTCCCTCTTATGCTGGCAGAGTGGGCTGAAAGAAGGCCAAACTTCCCACAAAAATACGATACAAGAGCATGTTTCTGAGGTGGTTATGTTTGAACAGGGTGGAGGGTGGGGGAATCTGACCGGCCTACACTACGCGGATCACCGTGGGACGGCCCACGTGACCCACCCTGAGCCCAGCGGTGCTGGCAGCCTCTACAGCCTGCCGATGAGGCCAGACTCGGCTCCTGGTCTTGTCAATGGGGGGCGGGGAGGGATGCAGGGCAACCTACAGTGTAGAATTAAGACCAAGAACCAGCAAGTGAAGTCAGATCCCCCTAGGGAGAGACGGTCTTCAGTTTCTACTTCTTGCCCCTTCCTAAGATCTTGATACACTTCTACCCCTGCAGTCCCCAAAGATCTTAAAATGACTTTGTGTTTCCTTACATAAACTTGCTCACATAGACATTTGACACTTGGTTGTTTTTGTTGTGGTGGTGGTGGTGGTTTGTGTTTTGTTTTGTTTTGCAGTACTGGGGGTTGAGCCCAGGGCCTCATGGTTTGCAAGTGGTGTACTACTGAGCTGCACCCTCAGCCCATTTTTTTAGTTTTTGAGACAGAGTCTGTCTAAATTACACAGACTGCATCTGGTCTCGAACTCGCGATCCTCCTGCCTCTGCCTCCCAAGTTGATGGGATTACAGGTGTGCACCACCACACCCAGTGACTTTTAATATATTAACATGGCTAGACATGAAGAACTTGAAAAACTTAACATATATTCATTCATCTTTCCTCTAATTGTATTCTTATTAGTTTGCTAGAGTGACAGAGTTTAAAATAATTTCTAATTCTCCCAAAATAGGAATATGATTTCTTATAATAAAACCATGATAGTAACTTACAAAATGACAAGATAAAAAATGACTTCAAAGATAAATGGCTGAATAAAAGGGAAGATTAAAAACGAAACACCAAGATATGATCTTACTTCCAGATTCTCTTTTTTATACACTTCAATGGCTTTCTCTTCAGATAACCCACAGCAACCATATTCCAGAGGTGTAAACACTGTAGTTGGAACGTTGACATAATCACACTGAAAGATAAACAAATTACATTGTCTTATTTTGTGATACTTTTCTTCAGGAAAAAGCTATATGACAAATATTTATAAAACAAGATAGGACTGTATCAGACTAAAAGGGACTTAAGAGTTGTTAAGAGTCCAGCTGGGTGGGGTGGAACACACCTGTAATCCCAGAGACTCAGGAGGCAGAAGCAGGAGGATTACAAGTTCGAGACCAGAGGCAGTCTGCGTAATTTAGTGAGACCCTGTCTCAAAAAGTAAAAAGAAAAAAAAAAGGGCTGGGGGTGCAGCTCAGTGGTCCAGCACTTGCAAAGCATGCAAGCACAAGGCCCTGAGTTCAACCCCCAGTACTGCAAAAAAAAAAAAAAAAAAAAAAAAAGTTGTGAGGAATCAACTGTAGTGGGTGAACCAAAACATACCCACACTTAACAGACAATTGAGGAAATCTGAAGGTGACTTCGTTTTCGTTGAATTTCTCAGACATGGTAATGAAGTGTTGTTAAGGTAAACATCCTTGTACTTAAGAGATGTAATATGAATGTAGTTGTTTTTGGTGCTCTCAAGTCAAGTCTGACTCCTAGCGACCCTCATAGGGTTTTCAATGGCTGTCTCGGGATTGCCTTAGGAGTGGGTTGCCACGTCCTTCTCCCATTTTGTGGTGCTGGGAATCAAACTTGGGGCCTCAGAGACTGCAGAGCGGTGCTCTATCAACTGAGCTAAATCCCAGCCCCAAGTATGAATAGTTAGGGGCAAAATGTCATTGCTCTCTGCCACTTAGAAAAGGCCAGAAAAAATGAAAGAAAAGGAAAGAAAAGAAAAAAGAGGAAGGAAGGAAACACACCACACCCACACACGTCCAGAAAAGGACAGTGGGCAATGATGGCAGGACCCACGGGGGAATCCTGGTCAAAGGTTTAATGTGGGTGCCTGTCTTATCCCTTCTGGGGGTTGACGTTTGGATAAATGAAGAGTCAGGGGAACTAAGGTCTCCAAGCGCCCCTACTCCCTACAGAAGGCTTCACCTACTCGTCATTAGGGTACAGATCTCTGGTGCTCCAGCAGCCACAGTGCCACCTGTACTCCCCTATCACCCACTGCTCTGTTTACAGACACCCCAAAACGGGACCATGTTGTGGATAGAACTCTTCTTCACACAGCACCCCCGAGCCCGCTGGCAAGCCTGCAGAGCGTCTCCCCAACCTTCCCCATGGCCTTCATGGCCCCCTCTCCCCAGGCCTCCACAGTGCTGTGGATGGAGGGTGGGAGCAGAGCAGCACTTCCCCAGCCAGACCCCAGGAGGCGCTCTCATCCTCAGCACAGGCCACCACTGCCGCGCCCCATGCTCTTCCCTGAGCTGCCCACCTCAGTGCCCATGACTCACCCGACAAAGCCCACCCCAGACAGCTGCGCAAAGAACACGAGACTCGGGTCCTTTTGTCCACAGCACTGGCCTCGCGAGGTTGAGACCAAGGGGAACCAAGGTGACCAAGTGCACGCCCTGAGCAGGCACCAAAGCCAGGCCGGAGCCCTGACGAGCCTCTCCCTGGCCCATGGCACTCGGCTGGCACATAACCACATTCTGTCTTGTCGTTTGTGCCTCTCTGACTCATGACCTCCGCCTGCCTGGTGGAGAGCTGGAATTATGGCCATCTTTGGAATATCACCAACACAACATCTTATACATAACAGACACTCAAAAATACTTAGAATCGTTCATTAGTCAACAGTAAGGCAACTGCAGATTGTACCTCCGGGAACCCTGTACTTGGAAAATGAGTGCACAAGGGTGATTTACACTGATTTTTTAAATCGTAATTTTGATCGGGAGATCTCAGGCGTGGGGTGCAGCACAGAGCTGGAGTCCTTGCCTAGCGTGCATGAGGCCCAGGGCTGTGGTACCGCACGCACACACACAGGAAGACAGACGCTCACCTTCTCTGAAGAGGCCCCAAAGAGCCTCTGAGCCAGCAGCTTGCCCGCCTGGACAGCGACAGGAGTGAGCTCCGGCTTGCCCTCCAAAACGTCCCCAATCGCGTAGACATAGGGCACGTTCGTCTGCTCCACATCATTCACTGGTATTTTGCCGCTCCTGATAACGTTTGGAAGGAAAATACACCCTATGACTGACGTGTGTCAACAACACCATCCCAAAGACCCACTTCCACAAGGGCGGCCTCGCTCTGAGCGCTCTAAGCGCTCGTGCACCTCAGCGCATCAAGAGTCTCCAAGGCCAGTGGCTCAACACAGCCAGGTTTCCAGGGTGCCCAGTAGAAAGAGGAATATGGGGAAGCCGGGCATGGGCTGGGGACTAGGGTGACTTCCAGACTCCCCATGGTCACACTTGCAACTTCAGAATTTTCCTCTTTGCCTGACCAAAGCATCAAAACTCACTCTAAAGCACAGGTAGAATACATTTTTAATTGCTGTTGGAATGCATGCACTCTTTTATTTATTTATTTATTTATTTATTTATTTATTTTTGCAGTACTGGGGGTTGAACCCAGGGCCTCTCACCTGCATGCTCTGCAAGTGCTGGACCACTGAGCTGCACCCCCAGCCCATTTTTTTACTTTTTGAGACAGGGTCTCGCTAAGTTACACAGACTGCCTCTGGTCTCGAACTTGCGATCCTCCTGCCTCTGCTTCCCCTTAGATTCTTTGTTGTTGTTGTTAGGTGCCGTCAAGTCAGTATCCAACTCATAGAGACCTTCATAGGGTTTTCGATGACTGACTGTTTCGGGATTGCCTTGGGAGTGGATTGCCAGACCCTTCTCCCATTTTTGCGGTGCTGGGAATTAAACTCAGGACCTGAGAGACTGCAGCGCAGCACTCTACCCACTGAGCTAAATCCCAGGAGTCTCCGCTTCCCCAGCCACTGGGAATTCAGGCATGCGCCACTGTGCCCGGCTCAGAATACATGCACTCTTTAGGGCATGAAATAAGAATTACCGATGGACGATGAAGGACACAGCACTGATTAAAATGTGGTAAGCATTTAAACTGGTATTTTAGTAACGAACAACAACCTTCTAAGCAGCAGCGGAACTTTGCTTTGCGCAGCAGCGACGGTGGCCCCGCCCGTACTTACTCCTCACTGATGTTGACACCGATCTTCTCCAGGCCCAGCTTCCTTGTACAGGCGTCACGGCCAATTGCTAACAGAACCTAAATTTAGAGAGATCAAAAACACAGATCACTGCTGTCGGGGTGACAGAGGGGGCACCCCAGGGATCCTTCAGACGCAGTAACGATGAGCCACCTCTGCCAGTAAATTTGCGGCTTAGGTGAAAGATACGGCTCACCAATTCTACATACAAGCAAGTCACCCTATGCTGTGAGCTGTGTCCCCTCAAGTCCGCACGCTGAAAGCTAACCCACCTCGTCTCACACGGTGACAGAAGGTGGAGACAAGCCTAGAGAGAAACAGTTGAGGTAAAACTCGGTCACACGGGTTGGTCTTTACCATGGTCTAGAGAAGGGTCCCCCAAAGGCCTCTGTGTTAAAGGCTTGGTCCCCACCTTGTGACACTACTGGGAGGTGGCAGTGCCTCTGAGAGGCAGCGAGTGACAGGGCAGGCCTCAAAGGGGCTGCGGGGCTCCGGTCTCTCCTTCTTCCTCTCTTTGCTTCCTGGCCGCCGTGGAGCGAGCAGCGTCTCCCACCTGGTGCTCCCGCTGTGAAGCGCTGCCCGGCCGCAGACCCCAAGGCAACGAGGCCAAGCCACTGACCATGAGCCAAAACCACCCTCTCCTCTTCCTAAGCTGACTCCCTCAGGTGGGCTGTTGCAGTCCCGTGAAGCTGACTGACAACCTCATCCAGCAGGACGTTGTTCCCATCAGCAAAGGAGAACGGGAAACAAGCAACGCGCAAGAGGGCAGGCCAGCTCGGAGGGGAGGCGGCCACCTGTGAGCCGGGAGGTCAGGGAGACACCAAACCTGAGACTATCTGGGATCTGGGACTTCCGGCCTCCAGACCTGGGAGAAGACTAACTTCTGTAGCTGAAGCCAGCACCTCTGTTGTATTTACGATGGCTTCCTGTGCTGGTCGCTTTCAGGGCTGTGACATTATACCCAAGATGGCCAGCGTACACGGAGGGAACGTCCATTTTGGCTGGCAGTTGCCGAGGTTTCAGCCCACGGCCACGCGGCCCTCTGGCAGCCCAGCCCATCATGGTCGGAGCACACGGGAGAGGAGGCCTGGCCTGCTCACCCGCGGTGACCAGGAGGCAAAGGGAGGAAGACGGTCTGCAGGCCCAACAGTTCTTCCAAGGACTCGCGCGAATGACCTCATGTGCTGCCACTAAGCCCCCGCTAAAGGTTCCACCCATCCCAACAGCGCCAAGCTGGGGACAGGCCTTCAGCACCAGAACCTGTGGGGACATTAAACCACAGCCGGCCTCGCGAGTCACACACCTGTACCCAGGAGAGAAACAGAATTCACCATTGATGAAGGTCCACAAACGACATCCAGAGCCACGTGCTTCTCTCGTTAAGAGTCTGTGGAACATTTACGTAAGAAATAATGCGAAGGGTGTAGAGGCTTTCCCAGAAGAGAGGGAGGAAGAGTAGCACCTCCCTGTTCCTGTAACAAGGCGGGTGTAAGTCTGGCAGCACAGTCAGATGATAGCGAGAAAGGGAAAGAAAATCACAGGCCACCACTTCTCAGGAGCACAGACGCAAAATCCTCAACGGAATGTTAGTAAATCCAATACAGGAACAAGGACATCCTGACCCCACAGACTTTGTCCCCAAAATGCAAATTAAATTTCACACACAAACATCCATCAATATGATTAATCATTTTAACAGAATAAAGGAAAGACAATAATCTCAATAGATGCAGGAACAGCAAGTGTCAAAATTCAGCACTCTGTCATAAGTAAACCAAAATCCTCAGCACAGGAAGAATATTTTAAAAATTCAACTGGATAAAAGGCAGGAGTGAAAACCACGTAAGTCACTTCTTGGCCATGGAGAGAGATGGCATGCCTCACCCCGGGGCTATAGGTCTGCAGAGGACGCCCCTCTCTCTGTGTCCAATCAGCACTGCCCTGGAGGCTTCACCAGGGCAGCAAAGCAAGGAAAAGATAAAAAGCGTAAGGACTAGACATGAAGAAGCAAGGCTGTTTTCACCTGTAGACATGAATCCTAAGAAACTACTTAAGGCAAAACCAATATCCTCAATCTGTATTTGTATACACTACCAACAGACCACTGAACACCTTCTAAAATTTTAAAAATACCATTTACACTAGCTTTACAATCATACCATACTGACAGAAATTTAGCAAGATGTGTGAAAGACTTCGAGAACACAACAATAAAACAACACTGGAAACAACGGGATACGTAAGTAACTAGAAAGATGCATGAAGTTCATGTACTAAAAGAAATTAACACTGACAAGATGTCGGTTCTTCCAGGGCTGTGAGTGTGGCCCACTGATAGAGGATGTGCTTAGCATGCGTGAGCCCCTGGGCTCCCTCTCCAGTACCAAAAAGAAAAAAAAAAATCCATTCTGCCAAACGGATCTATAAAATCATTACAATCCCAATCAAAATCCCAGCACTTTTTTCTAATTGAAAGGCTGTTTTTAAATTTTTCATAGAAATGCAAAAGACCTAAATAAAGCTGGAGGACTTCCTCTTACCCGGTGATCTAAGACTTCCCAGAAAGTTCCAGTCATCTACCTAAGTTACATGGTCCTGGGGAAAGGACAGACAGAGTCAGAGTAAAGAGCACAGAAAGACTCCCAGGTCAGCAGTCAGATGATCTCAAGAGAGTCAGCAAGGCAACCCAAGGGAGAAAAGGAAGTCATTTGGACAAATGGTACTGGATAGGGAAGAAAGAGACCTCCCACTCCATGTTGCTGGGCGCTGTGGAGTCGGTCTGACTCATAGCGACCCTCATAGAGTTTTCAATGGCCGATTATTTTTTGGGATTGCTTTGGGAGTGGGTTGCCATGTCCTTCTCCTGACCATTCCATATGCCGTACATAAAAGTTAATTCAAGGTGGATTACAGACCTAAACATAGAAAACTATAAAGCTTTCCAAAGAAAGTACAGAGATACCTTCATGATCGCCGAGGAAGCAAAGATTTCTTAGAACAGAAAACGGAAACCACAGAGAAAAAACTGAGAAACAGGACTTCATAAAAATATCAAAACTACTACTCATCAAAAGATGGTATTAATGCATAGCAAGTTATGTATGGGAAGAAAATATTCACAACACACATATCTGAAAAGGAATATATCCAGTATATATGCAGAACTCCTGCGATTCAAGAATAAAAGCTCAAACAAACCAGTGAAACATGACTTGAATACACACTTCATAAGGAAAGATATATGAATGGCCAAGAGCATGGAACGGGAGAAGGATGTGGCAACCCACTCCCCAGGCAATCCCGAAACATTCAGCCATTGAAAACGCCACAAGGGTCGCTATGAGTCAGATATGACTCGATGGCACCTAACAACAACAACAAGAGCATGGAAAAATCGCTCCATGCTAGCAATCAGGAAGATGCCAACTGAAACCACAGTAAGATACCATTTGACATCCTCCAGAACGGCTAAAATGAGGATGTGGAACAACTGAACGCTCGCGGCTGGCTGGCGGAAACACAAAATGATGTCATGGGGTGGAACCTGGATGGCAATGTCTTGGAAAGGTAAAGGCAGAAACCATGATACAACTGAGCAGCCCCACTCCTAGGAATTTGTCCAAGAGAAGCTAATATATGCCCACACAAAGCTTTAAACAAGAAATCGTCACAACAGTTTTAATCACAACAACCCAAGCTGAGAAGGACCTCAGTGTGGTGATTAATCTTCACTGTCAGCTTGACTGGGTTAAGAAGCGCCCGGGAGATGAGCGAGGCCCATCTGGGTGCCTGTGGTGCTGAGGGCTCTGACCTAATGAATGGCTGAATGCCTCGGTCAGTTCATAATACGACAGCATCGCTGGGCGGTGGGGACAGGAAGGAGGTAGGGCCTGGTTGGAAGAAGCAGGTCACTGTGGAGCTGTGTCACTGGGGCTGTGTCTCGCCCTGGCCCCTTCTTGTGCACCCCTCCCTCTGCTTTCTGTCTGTGCAGAAATGAAGAACAGCTGCCGTCACACACTGGGCCCACCACGATGTTCTGCCCCAGCACGCAGGACCAAGCAACCACGGAGACGCAAAGGTAACTAACACACTAGATCCACACACACAGGAAAATATATAAACAAATCACGCTAGATTCATCAAACCACGCAGTCCAGCCGGTCCTAGCTACCCCTGCACATGACAGGATGAATCCTACGCACACCAACCTGAATACAAACCAGACCCTGAGGAGCACGTGCTGTGGGATTCCGTTCCTGCGCTGTCTAGGACAGGCAGCCCTGGTCTGTGCTGATGGAATCAGAACAGCAGCTGCTGGGGGTTGGAGGCTGGGCCAGGGCACAGAGCTGTCTGGACTCACAGACAAGTCCTGCTGGCTTTAAGGGAGTGTGGATTGCAGAACGCATGCATTGATCAAAAATGATTACATCTAAGATCTGCCTACCTCACCACACATAATTTCCACTCATTACAAAAATAATTTGCAAAATTAGATATGAACTTTGTATCGATATATTTGAAAATTTAGGTGAAATGCACTAATTCATAGAAAACCAGAACCAATCAAAAGTAATCTAAGAAAAAGATGGGAAAAAAGGTCCTTTGATCATTACAGAAACAGAACCAGCGTTCAAGTACATCCCCAAGGAAAATTATAGACCTAGGGGGTCCCATCAGTAAATTCTATATAAATGTTGCCAGAGAACAGAAAAAGAGGGAACATACTCCCTTCTTTCATGAACTAGGATGGCCTTGAGACTTAAACCTGAAAAGCTCAAGATATGAAAGGAAGATGACAAGCCAAATGACTCATAAATATAAACACCAAGTCTAACTAACCAAATCTCAGTTATTGAATTTGTCTTGTAACAGGAATATGAAGTTGACTGACCATCAGCAGATCATTCAACACATTGAAAGATTAAAGGGAAAAATGATCAAGAGCTGTAAAAGAAACATTGTTAAAACCGAATATCTATTCGTGATTTAAAGATAAAGGGAACAAAACAAAACAAAAAAACACTCAGCAAACAAAAAACATAACTTTTTCACACGTGTGATTAGCTACCAAAACACTACAGAAAACATTTCTCTTTAATAAGGCAACATTAAAACTTTCTTTTTGCTACTGCAAAATAAGAATGCCTCTGTCACCACTAATTATCAACTCTGTACTCTACGCACTTATGCAAGAAAAAAAGAATTACAGTATGCAAAAATAATATGAACGTGTACAAAGGACACCCAAAATAATCTAAGGATAAATTATTAAGTAAGACTTTAGCAAGACTATTGAATAGTAAAAACACAAAGATCAGCATTTCTATACTCCAGCAACAGCTAAAGATAACACTTTTCAAAAAGATACCATTTGTAACTACATATCAACACATTAAGTACCTAGGAATAAATCCATCAGAAGATGTTCCTGATCTCTACAAAGAACTGTGTTGGGAATCATTAAAGAATATCTCAATTAGTAGACTGATATACCAGGTTAGATTAGAAACCTGAATATTGCAATTGATTTATATAACCAGTGCAATCCCAATCAAAATCTCAGCAAGGATAACTTTTGGGTTTCGGTCTTGTTATGTATTTTCTGGGTTTGCTGATCCTCTCTGTGTACCAAAAAGGTATACAAAATGAGAATAAGACATATATGTATAGTTTCTATTAAAACTGTAATTACAGCTGGGTGTCATGGCGCACACCTGTAACTGCAGCTACTAGTGATGCTAAGGCAGGAGGTTGGCAGGTTCAAGGCCAAAGGCAGCCTATGCAACTTAGCGGGACCCTGTCTCAAAGTTAAAAAGTAATGCTGGGCGTGTTAGTGCACGCCTGCGACCCCGGTGACTTGGGCGGCGAAGGCAGGCAGAAGGATCACGAGCGTGAAGGCAGAGGCAGCATGTGCAATTTAGCGTGACCCCGACTCAAAATAGAAGATAAAAAATGGGCTGAGGGTGCAGCTCCACGGTAGAGCCCTTGCCCAGCACGCACAACACGGGTTCAACAGCCCAGTACCAGAAAAACAAGCCTATAATTCAAACAGAATTGCCATTGTTCCAGGATTTTGTGTTGTTTTTGAAAAAGGAACACTAATTTGTTGACTTTTACTTGTAAAACATGTTCATTATTTATTGAAAATTTTTTTCAAATTTAAATATATACAAAATTTCTAACTTTCCGGAAGTAACACCAATGTCTGGATATAGGTGCTCAGACTTTGTTCTATGTACACTTACACATAAATCTACCTTACCATTGTACTCTTTTTATCAATGAAATCTCAAAATGTCGGCAGCCAACTGCCCTCCATATTTATTACACACTTACAAAGATTCAAACATTAATCCTAGGATAATTTTTTTCCATACGTTTCACCTCTGCTAACTTATGAATACGTTTATGTACTAGCTGCCCACAGAATAAGTACTCACCGTGTTATACACCCCCTCGATCGTTTCTGGTCCTTCAGTGGACTGAGCTAACACTTTCAGCTTTCCAGGTGAACCTTTCTCCAACTCCTGGACCTAGTAAGGATAAATAACGTAATGACTCCACCAGGGGTGGCCAAAGCAAATGGACCAAAGGCTGTACATGTGAGCACACCTGTGTGTGTGGCGTGAAGTGCACCTGAGTACACTTGAGGAACTGTCACAGGCCACGCTTCCGAGGTAGAGATAGATTCGTGCATTAGTTGAGAGTGGAGAGAGCATAAGAGGAGGAACAACGGGAGGCTTCCTAAGCACTGGCTTAGTAAGTTGTGTGGACTGTGGTACTATTGGCTGAGTGCTGAGGCAGGGCAGGAAGATTCCTAGGGGTTAGGGCTTCAAACCTGCAAAAAAGGTCGGGTTCGGGTTCAGGTGTGGCTTCCACATGTTAGAATGTGCGGGGCTTGGGCTCAGGTCGAGTTTAGGTTTGAATCCTATGCGCAGACAGCAGGGCTTCCAGCCAGCCCTGAACCCGAAACGGGACTGCAATTTTTCACAGGAGGAAGCCCTGGTGAGGTCTGGGTACGGTCTGGGTAGACAGGACGGGTTTAAACTCTGGTGACTCTGAAATGCTCATGACTCAGCGGCCACACCAGGTCAGGCACCCACTGTGAGGGTGCGGAGCTCAGGAAGGTGCGGGACAGGCGCTGCGAACCTCGCAGCCACGGCATTGCGTTTCTTAAAACCAAGAGGACGACCCAGGTAAAAAGCGCAGAGGTGACGAGGGACGGGGATGAAAGCCCAGGGTACGAGGGGCTGCAGGGGGGCGGTGTGCACAGGAGTGGAAGAGAGGAAGCAAAGGCAGCGCCACGCGCCCCATGCTGCTCGAGGCTGGGGGGTGGGGGTGGGGTTGGAAGAACACACAGAGGCTAGATGCCCGCAGGACAGCCACGGGAGCGTGAGCCACAGGAGTGCCATGTGGGGCAACAGACCCGGGCACCAGGTGGACAGGCGTGGCGGGCAACACCAGTGAGAGGACGTGACGGTGGGACATGGGGGAAGGAGGAAGGCGAGAGCAAAGGGCCTGGGGTCTAAGAGGACAAGGACACCGGGGCGGGTGGCGCATGTGCAGATGTGGGAGGCGCTCACTTCACGCTGTTGGAGCGCACCCTGATTTACGTAAGGAAACGAAGTAAGGAGAGGCAGAATTTCAAAGTCAAAGAAAGTAAGGAAGAAAATAAAAGGAATCCCAAAGGGCGCCCCGGCTTACCATCACAGGCACGAACTTTCTCAAGAACTTGACGCCGTTCTGCTCCATGTAGGAGCCCACTTTCTCTGCCATTTCCTGATCGAAGCCACGGAGGAGGATGGAGCGCGCCATGACCGTGACGTCCAGGCCAAAGCCGCTGAGAAACCCCGCACACTCCAGAGCCACGTAGGAGGCGCCCACCACTAACGTCTTGCCAGGGCAGTAGGGCAGGGAGAAGAGATCGTCGCTGAAACAAACGGGAGAAAAGGAACGTGTAGGCAACCAGGGAGAAACAAACGCCGTCCCGTTCCGATGTGTGCCAAATGGCCACCTGCCTGGCGCCCAAGCAAAGGCCACAGTGAGAAAGAGCCATTGGGGGTCCGCAGCCACGTCCACTGCAGAGAGAATGGGAGGCGGACGCACCCCTCGGGTTTCAAAATCAACTTGAATTACAAGCAAATTATTTAAAAAAGAAATTTAAATCACAAGCAAATTATTTTAAAAAGAGAGGAAAATAGAAAATACTAGACCATACTGATGAAAGAAAAATTATTTGTTTTGGTGGGGGTTGTGAGTGGTGTGTGGTGTGTGTGGATATGAGGTCATCTGAAAAATGGCGGCAAAAATGCATTTCTTTGTTGTTGTGAGTGTGTGGGACCTGGGGATGAACCCAGGACCTGGCGCAAACTTTCCAAGCGCTCTACCACTGGGCTGCAACCCCAGCCCAGTTTTCATTTTTTTATTTTTTCAGACAGGGTCTTGCTAAATTGCTCAGGCTGCCTCTGGCCTCAAACTCACAATCCTACTTCTTCTGCCTCTGGAGTCACTGGAATTACAGGCATGCATCACCACACCCAGCTGAGA
>VMDO01037614.1:0-14178 GCA_007922755.1 Pedetes capensis | reverse complement strand
CAGATCTTGGAAGCTAAGCAGGGTCAGGCCTGGTTAGTACCTGGATGGGAGACCACCTGGGAACACCAGAAGCTGTAGGCTTGGGAGAAGGACCTGGCAACCCCCTCCCAAAAATCAATCTGCCATTGAAAACCCTATGAACAGCAGAGAAGCACTGACAATAGTGTTTCCCCTGTTGTACAGAGGGTCGCTATGAGTCAGTTACCGACTCGACGGCACCTAACAACATCAACAACATAGGGTTTTAGTTAAGGATTCACATTTTTGAACATTTTATTAGCTGAATGACCTCTATAAACTTGGATTTCCTCCTGTATAAAGTAGAGATTATTAAATCCACTAATTCAAAAGCTTACAGGGAAAAATTACATGAGATAACGCCATAATGCACACTAGATAGAGCTCCTAGCATGTTGTAAGTGCTCACTAAATTTAGGTATCTATATAAATAATATATTCTTTATAAATAAATGAATATAAGTGTTATTCAATAAAGTTTTTATAAAAAGCTTAATTACCATTGTTACTATTACAGTAATACTGAGGGCATCTAAGAGTTCAACAGAATGCTGAACATTTGAGAAGCCCCACACAAGATAGTGGGGTCTGGAGTTTAGCTCAGTTGGTGGAGTGCTGCTCTTCATGCTCTGAGGTCCTGGGGACAATCCCCAGCACTGCAAAAAATGGGAGAAGGACCTGGGAGCCCATTCCCCAAAACAATCAGCCATTGAAAACCCTATGAATAGCAGAGAAGCACTGACATAGTGCAGGGCATGGCACAGTGTTGAGGAGTGTTTTGTGTTTTGCTGTACATAGAGTTGCTATAAGTTGGACCTGAGTCAACGGCACCTAACAACAACAACAACACAAGATATAAGAATTTATATTAATGATTTCTCTGAGAAGAAATACAATTTAACTGGAGAAAAAGATCATCAGTGTTAACAAAGAGAAATCAATAATAGTGAATTTAATGTATATTGATCATTGACCTTCCATTGAGCTCTAACTTGCATTATCCCATTTAAAACTCACGGTAGCTACATGAAGTTCGTACTGTTATTCTTAGGAAACTAAGGCTCAGAAGAGTTATCCCCTGCTATTATCTGCAGTTTAATCTTTACCTCTGACTTCAGAGTTGATGTTTTTAACTCTAATGTTACTCAAAACCAGCTGTGTGCAAACAAGTGTGCAAGTATTCAAAAGAAAATGAACACTATAAGCTGAACACCTGGGGAAGAGGCTCATGGAAGCCTAGCCCTTCAGACACCAAAACACAGTAGTCCCCCTTATCCATGGTTTTCCTTTCTGTGGTTTCAGTATCTGACAATATGTTTGTTTTTTATGCTTTTTATTTATAAATGTTGGTGGGGCACAGAGTAATAAGTCATTTTCTACTTCCATTATGCAACAATTAAATCAGTTTTATTTACACATTCATCACTTTGCATATTTTACAGAACATTATGAAGTAAAGAAGAAAAGAAAAAAGTGGAAATTTTAATTAGCATGCAGTGTGAATCATATGCAATCATGGGTTATACACTCATTGATTTTTTTCCTTCCCCTTTTTTCATATACTCATATAGTGCATCCTGTATTTTGTGTTTTTCCTCTTCCTTTTTACCCCTCTTCATTGTTCCCCCTCTCTTTCCCCCATTCCTTAACCTTTGCTCCCACCCACTGATCCTTCTCCCCACTCCTATTGGGTCCACTTATATTTTCCATTCTTAGAGAAGTATGATTGTTCATTTTTATATATCTATATATGTAAATGCTGGCTGAGGTTTAGCTTAGTTGGTAAAGTGCTGCTCTGTGCTCTTTGAGGCCCTGGGTTTGGTCCCCACCACCACAAAAATGGGAGAAGTAGCTGGCAATCCACTCCCAAAGCAATCAGCCATTGAAAACTCTACATAAGGTCTCTAAGAGTCAGACCTGACTGGACAACACCTAATAACAACAATATATGTAAAAACAATTTTTTCCCTTTAAGTCAGATTTAGCTCCCACATATGAGTGAGAACATATGGCATTTTTCTTTTGGAGTATGGGTTATTTCACTTAAAATGATCTCCAGTTCCATCCATTTTGCTGCAAATGACACAATTTCATTCCTTTTTACTACTGAGTAATATTCCATTGGGTATATATACCACAGTTTTTCAATACATTCCTGTGTTGATGGACATCTTGCTTGATTCCATACCCTTGCAATTGTGAAGACACTAAATATAGAATTACAGGTGTCCCTGTGATGTGATGATTTATCTTCCTTTGTGTTTATTCCCAGGAGTGATATAGCTGGGTTATGTGGTAATTCTAGGTTTACTAAGGTACCTCCATTTTGATTTCCTAAGTGGCTGAACTAATTTCCAGTCCCACCAGCAGTGTAAAAGGGTTTCTTTTTCTCCACATCTTTGTCCGCATTTGTTCTTATTTGTTATGTTAATCTTGGCCATTCTTACTGGAGTAAGATGGACTTTCAGTGTTGCTTTGATTTGCATTTCCCTAATGGCTAGGAATATTGAACATTTTTTCATGTGTTTATTGGCCATTCACATTTCTTCTCTTGAGAACTGTGTTCAGTTTCATTGCCCACTTATTTATTGGGTTATTTATTTTGGTGTTTGATTTCTTAAGTTCTTTGTATATTTTAGAAATTAGTCTTCTGTCAGATATGTAGGATGCAAAGATCTTCTCCCATTCTGTGGGCTCTCCCTTTACTCTGTTAATTGTTTCCTTTGCTGTAGAGAAGGTTTTTAGTTTTATTTATTCCCCTTTTTCAGTTCTTGGTGCAGTTTCCTGGGCAATTGGAGTCTCGTTAAGGGAGTACTTGCCTATGCCTGTGTGTTGGAATGTGTTCTTTTCTTCTAGTAGTTTTAAGGTTTCCAGTTTTATGTTGAGGCCTCTGATGCATTTTGAGTTGATTTGCATATGGATTAAGAGATATAGGTCTATTTTCATTCTTCTGTATGTGGAAATCCAGTTTTCCCAGCACCTTTTGTTGACGAGGTTATCTTTTCTCCAATGTATGTCTTCAGCCCCTTTGTCAAAAATCAGATAGCTGTATTTAACGTGGGTGTATCTCTGGAGTCTTCCATTCTGTTCCATTGATCTTCATTCCTATTTTTATGCCAGCACCAAGCTGTTTTTGCCACTATAGCACTGTAATACAGTTGGAAATCAGGGATTATGATATTTCCTGCACTGTTTTTGCTGCTTAGGATTGTTTTGGCAATATGCGGTGTTTTGTTCTTCCATACAAATTTTAGGATATTTTTTCTATTTTTGCAAAGTGTGTCATTGGAATTTTGATGGGGATTGCATTGAATTTGTAAATCACTTTTGGTAGTGTAGCCATTTTCACTATTAAATGAAGAATTCCAGAAATAAAAAATTGCTAATTTTTCAGTTTTATGCTGTTCTGAGTAACATGATGATATTTCATGCAGTGCTTCTGCATCCTGCTAAGGATATGAATCATACTTTTATCCATGAAGCCAATGCTGTATATGCTACCCATCCATTAGTCTGAGTTATCAGATCAACTGTCCTGTAATGCACTGTTTGTGTTCACGTAACTTTTATTTTACCTAAAAATAGCCCCAAAGCATAAAAGTTATGATGCTGGCAATCTGGATATGCCAAAAAGAAGCTGTAAAGTACTTCCTTTAAGTGAAAGGGGGAAATTTGTCGTAGTAATGTATTTATAGGAAAAAACAGTATATATAGGTTTTAGTACTATTAGTGGTTTTAGCCATCCCCTAGAGATCTTAGAGCATATTCCCTATGCATAACAGTTGATTACTGTATTCATAATGTAGCAAATCTAGGCCGACTCCCTAGATTTGAATCCTATCTCTTCTACATACTAATTATGTGAACTTGAGCAAGTGTCTGATCTCTCTGTGCCTCTATTTCTTGAACAATAAAATTGGAGAAATAATAATATGACCTAGTAGAGTTCTTATAATGATTTAATGAATTAATTCATGTGATTACCATGATGCCAAATATATCTAAGAGTTAAGTAAATGTTAGCTGATTTTCATATCATTATTCTTATTGTTGTTATTAGTGGCTGAAATACTTCAGATTTTTTCCTTCTGCAGTTACATTTAAATTTTAAATAGTATCTCATATTTCAAAGATCTAGACCATTAGAAAATTTAAAGCATGTGTTTTCTTCCTTCAGCCTAAAAGCTATGCTTCAGCCTAACATGATAGGATAGAAAACACATTATGTCAGGGGATTCCATTGTATATTTAGGTAAAAGAAATTCAATAAGAAACTATGTTTGATAACCTCGTGTTACTTTCTTTCTTTGTGATTGTCCATTGGTATTTGCTAGTTATCTTCTCTAAGAAAACAGTAATATCAACTAAAAAATTACTGTCATTCATACCTCTTTGGGACACATAAAGTTATATATTTTTAAATGCACACAGAGGCTTTAAAGCAGTATTGGGAATGCTAAGGCATAGCTTGTACTGTCACATTTAGTCTATTTCATTAAAGGAACAGTAAAGTGTAGAGTAGCTAAGTGTGTAAAAATCCTCCCCAAAAAGTATAGTAACCTTATTCCTGAGAAGAGTATGGTAATTGACAAGGAAATTACAAGGAACAATTATCCCAAGCCATGTATTTCAGACAATGCTGTCAGTTTTCCTACTTTGTTGAGTATAGCTGAGCTTGTGATGCAAGGGCAAGAAACTCCAACATGGCTAGAAGACCAGGATGTTGGCGATGGTACCAGTGGTATAGAAGGAAAAAAATATGTCAAGGAAAGGTGGATTTTTTAAAATATTTATAATAAAAATTATTATGCCACTGACTTCCACAGAACCAGTTTATCACATGCCCTTATCCCTAAGTCCTCAGAGACACTCTGAGCCCAGAAAGGTACACTAAAACACCCATATTTTTCATGCATGTCTGTGTATGTTTATGCATGTATGTGTTTAAATACATGTCACATTTGGAATACTTTGCAGTGTTAAGTATTATGTATCCCATGCCAGTTTTCTATAGTCAAAAGACATTTCTAGTTTTTACCACTTCATGCAAAGAAAATCAGTTACAACTCTGGCCTTTTTTTACTTTATTAATTAATTCATGTATTTATTCCTCCTTTTACCTTACAGATAGATGAAAGCTTTATTTCAGAGTTTATCAGATAATCTGAGTTATACTGATTAACTTTATTTTCTGGCATTCATTTACCTTGGTTTATACTTATTTTTATTCTTAGTATTGGGTTTTTAAAAATGTAAGTCATTGAAGCTAGTAGTTAATAATTAAAAAGAGAGTAAGGTACCACATGCTCTTGGGGTTTTTTGTTGTTGTCATTGTTGTTGTTGCTCTTTGTTTGTTTAGGGGACTTTTTTTAATTTTTTTTATTTTTGGTCCCTTCCAAAATACCCAACTGCAAACTTTATCACTTGGAATTACAACAGCTGTTTATATACACACCAAAACTGTTTGGAATGTGAGCTATAAAATAACTAGAAAACTTAACAACAAAACTTGTTCAAGGCCCCAAAGTCTATTGTTCATAAACACACACACACACACACACACACAAAAAAAAAAAAAAAAAAAAAAAAAAAACCTTACCAACTTTCTGGTCTTTCAGAAAGTGTTTTGAATGATGCATAACTAAGTAGAGTAACTAAATGTTTACTTCTGAGCATCTCAGGCTTTACATTAAGATTTCTATAGCCTTTTCTTTTGCTTCTTGTGGCTTAAAAAGTGATTTATTTTCAATGTAGTAGGAAAGTTCTAGCTTCAGCCACTTGTGCTTTTGGTGAAAGCTTCTCCATGAAACTAATAAATAAGCAAAACAGATAATGTAAAAACTGAGGACAGCAAAGATCATCTGAGTTTATGTACCAAAATATTTTCTTCACATAAAAGGTATCTCCTAAACATTTTGGTTTCCTAAATTGAGATCTGGAAATACAACTCCGTTGTGTTAGCCTATATTTCTAACGGTGTATACTTGTGGAGTCAAGATGATTATAAACAACCAAGTTAAACATCGCTTGGAACTTCATAGAATAATAGCAATACCCTTCAGATAGAAAAAGTATTATCTATGAGTAGGGATAAAATACAAACATATTCCAGCTAAACAAGAGCATAGTTAAGTATCTTAATAATACTAAATTTTAAAAGTTGCACTAATGAGATATTTTCCATACAAATAGAAGAACAAAATGTATAAAACCTCAGGACTTGTGGCTGAGTTAGAATTACAATGCAGTTGTCATTTTTGCATTTCCTGGCTTCCCTGAAACATTGGTCGAGATCTTCTGTCATTTAAATCAGTTGAGAACATGAATTTATCTTAATTTTTACCCTTTGTTTCCCCTTTTTGTGATAACAGTTATGAGATGTGATGTAAAGTATTTCTGCTCATAATAGTTTCAGCCCTGTCCCTTGGTAGCCTAAATCTTCTGGCTAATTCACCAATCAGTTAAATGGTCGAGGTTATGATTATTATAATTATTATTTTACATTTATATAGCACTTTCCTCCAAGGGGCTCAAGGCATTTTACCCATAGTAAATTACCAAATAGGAATTAATTCTTATCTCAGCCTGTGGGGTAAGTGCAGTCACATAAATGAAATTCTAGGGTAGTCTTGCTTGTATCCCAGCTCTCAGCTGTACCTCCAGCAGCCACTGAACCTGTCCTACCTATCTAAAGATAAAATGGAATGCTGGTGGCAAGTCAGGGAATGGCTGGAAGCAGGACCTTTGGGAAAATGGTCCTGTTTTCTTATTTTAGCACTTTGAGCTACCTGGAGAATAACACTATGAGAGCAGCTACATACATGTCTTGATGTACAGTTCACAGATAAGTTTCACTTCTGTGGTTTTATTTAATCTTGCATAGGACAAGTGAGGATATGGTGTTAAGGTTTTTATGCATAAAAATATCACTTGGGAGTGAATTTAAAATCATACTCCAAGACTTTCTAGCACACAGGAATTCTCACTTAATAGGCCAAGGAGGGGCCCTGTGTTTTCACATCAGGTGATTTTGAGGGTGGTGATGTTTTCTCATGCTTTGAGAAACTTGAGCTGACTAAGGAAGAATTGTTAGCACCCATTCTATCTATTAGAAAATGGCGGCTGAAGAAAGCAACATATTCTTTGGCAGAGCCTGGACTGGAAACCAAATTTGCAAATTCCAAAACCCATACTCTTATAAAATTATACTACAGTGTTTCCAAGAGAGGGTAAGTAGTGAAACAAATGCAATAAGATTTAAATGGAAAGAAGAGAATAATTACATGTGCATGTGAAGTACTACACTATTATGGATAGGCATCTACTAGTCTCTCTGGAACCTCAAGATCCTTTTGATGCCTGGGCATGGAGCACCATCACCTGTACAACAGGACTGAACTGTTCCTTGGCAACCTGGTCTTTGGTTTCAGAGCTACCTTGTTCCCTCCATCCAGCAAGTCAGTCAACTAACTCTAACCTAGCAAGTACATGAAGGATTTGCAATGTTCGATCTTTCATCCTGCCCACAAAATGAGTCTTCTCCTTAATAGGTGCTACCACTAAAATAAAAATTGGATTGTGCCAGTAAACCCCCAAAAAACTGTTTTAATTAGCATCTTGCTTTTAGGAGTGGACACTTTATGAGATGAGCTAGATTTAATTTTTTTTTTGAAGCATTCTTACTCAATTTCTAAGAGAGAAAAAAAAATCTAAAAGGAAATGGTTATGAACAATTTAACTATTATTTTTCAGTTTAGTATTCCATTTGAGGCAATTTCATTGATTTCTTCTTGAATTTATTTAGTTTTCTTCAAAAACTGGGACAAGTCATTAATAGGAAAAACTGCAGACAGACGTAGTGGATCCAAGTTTTTATTCTGTTCTGAACTTCTTGCTCAGAAGTGTAAGAATTCCATGGTGGCGTTTAGAGGTGCTTGTGGGATTTATTTGGGGTTTTCAAAAACCAGAAAAACAGATACGCGGTATTACTAGTGGTAAAAATTCCCACAATCTACGTAAACTCACCACACTCTTCAGTGGGTACTACAGTAAACTGTACTGAGAGAACTCAAATGCATATATTCTTTAGCTGTGGATACTCATTATTGCTGTTGCAGTGAAAACTTTTGTGAGTCTCACTAACATACTTTTTATTCTTGAAAATCATGTCTACCTCTGAATTGTTCATCTTTTTTTAGGAAAAACATTGTGATTATTCCCAGTCACTGAATAGTCAGATTTTACTTTAAAAGACTACTCTTTGTAAGGAAAGATGAGTCAATATAGCATTTATTCATTGGCTGAGGCAGAGAGGCAGTAACAATGACAGAATACGTTTGTAAAGTGTAATTGATATGATATCCTTATGAAAAAACATTTTATGTCCTTTTCAGAATTGGCCTTTCAGGACTGCCAGGTTTGATTTCTTCAAGGTTCTCTTAAATACAGGGCAGATCAAGATTTTTCCAGAAGCCGAAGATATCTGGAGGAGCCCCTTTAAGAAAAAAGGAATACAAAAATATGATTAGAAATTTCAGCATAGGGCCTTGGGAAGGGCCAGACAAGTGAAGGACCTTGAAGTTTAAGCTCCATTAAATTTACAACAAATCCATCTCTGCATATCCACATTTTGGGCTTTACAGAGGTACTCTTAATAAACATTACTATTTTATATAATAATAAGATTAATTGAGGATAATCCTCTACTTTAATGTGTACCCTTTAGGTTAAAAATAATAAAACATTGTAAAAATAATGCAAGCCTACTTACCAACAACCTATGACTGATTCCATGTAGTGTTTATTTTCCTTTATTCAGACTAACCCTCATATTTCTGGTCAAGAAATACTGTTAGAGTAGACATCTCTGTGTGAAGCCTGGTATTTCAAGCAATACTTGAGGCAATAAACTATAGGGCAGCAAAAAATGTCAACAGTTCCTTGAAGTTCTTTGTAACGGGATTATAACTGTATTATGAAACTAATATAGAAAGGAGAGTAGGTTGCATTTGACCCATTGTCTCTTTTCTCTGAGTTGGAAAGCATGTAAGAGACATGACTGCCCACAGTGTTTTGCCTCTTCCACTCATTTTACACTTAATTATTCTCTTTCATATTGTTCTTCAGATATGCTAAGTGGATTAATCTTTTTCTCTAGAATAAGACTGTAAGCATCTCGAGATCATGATTTTTTTTCTTAATTGTTCACAGTGCCAGGGCATTGCTGCTTCCTTCCCATTTTTTTTCCTGCTTTTTTAAACCTCTCCCTATTCTCCTTGATCCAGAAATAATTTTTAGTGGTGGTCTCCTGGTAGGAGATATTTAACAGTTTTTGAATTGAACTTCTGTGAAAGCCTTAGACTCTTTCTACCCTCCTTGTCATCATTCCTCTGATCCTAGAACTTTCCCTTAATGTAGAAAGAGCAAATGTTCTAGAGCTAAATATAGAAATTTAAATGGGGAAAAAAGAAGGTAAATGATATTTACTTCTCAGAAAGTATTAAGTTTCCATCCTCTATGTGGCTCAGTCAATTGTCTCATCTCTTGTTTCCTCATCAGTGATGCGTGGACCTATAGTGCCCACCAGGGAAGCAATTTTTTAGGGTTCTAAGTGCAAAGAAATAAAAGTCAACTTTTCTGAGGCCCTCCATAGAGTTTAACTCCTGAAACCACTAACTGAAGTAAAATTCAAAAGCAAGATGGTAAGTGCAAAGATGAGTATATTTGCAACATTGCACCCTGGCAGTGTACAAATGCTCTCCTGAGTGTCAATTTCAGGCTTCCTATTTCATCAGGAAAATAGATGTTGCCTTTGACAGAGAAACTCTGTCAAAATAAGAATAAAATAAAATAAGGAAGAAAAACTGTTATGTTTGAATTTTAACCATATTATAAAAATGTTCATAAATTGAATTTTTATGTTTTCAAATTTCACTTTTATTTGTTCTTCCTTATATCTATGTAATCAACATTCTTTAACAGTATAAAGGTTCTGAGTTCAATGTTTGCAGAATAATTGTGGTTTACTTAAAAAAATAAATATCATACCTGCCTTAGAGTTCATGTTGTGCTCCTTGAGCTGAAAATGACGCTTGTACAGAAATGCTTTGAAATTCTTGTAGCTTTAGCTTGATTCATCTTCTGAGAGGAATGGCATTGGAAGTCTGGTGCTATATTCTGCACTCATAAATGTTTGTGGTATATACATATGCTATGTGTAGAAAAAAAAAATCTGTCCTAAAAAAGGACTTGTAACTTTTCATAACTCATTTGGGCTAGCTTTTTTAAAAATGTGTTCATTGCTTCTTATAAACAATTTCAAAATATCTCCATAACAGGATGATGTTCCATAGTCCATGACTTCATATTTTAGACAAACCCACCCTGCAGAATTCAGAAAGGTTATTAGTTTGGTTGGCTCACTAATGTAAAATTACCTGTACAATTAGTTACCAAACAACTTCTTGCAAAATAATTTTTTATGAATTCCTTAGCACTATATCCAGATTTATCCAAATATATCCAGATTTATCCAAATATATATTCAAAATAGTGTTCCTCTTGGGCATTTTTGTCAATTCAGATTATCTCATAGGCTTAGTATCCTAAATGTTCAAGTGGCTGATAGTAAGGCCAATGACTCTGGGACACTGAGCTAGTACAGTGTTTCTTAATAGCAACATTATTGATATTTTGGATCAGATACTTCTTTCTTGGTTAGGGGCAAATATCTGTCTTTTGCATTGTAAGATGTTTAGTGGTGTTTCTGGCCTATACTCACTACATGTCAACAGTACCCCTCAGCTGTAATCAACAAGATTGTTTCCCAACATTGCCAATTATCTTCTGGGGAAAGAGGGATGGCAAAAATGCCACCCAATTAAAAACCACTGAATTAGGAGTGTGTATTACTGGCATGGACCAGAACCACCGTTTTGTTCTTGTTCACATTGGTTTTTGTTTGTTTTTAGTGGAGTAGAGAAAATTTAAATGAGGCTGAGTGTGGTAGTGCATGCCTGGAATGCCAGTGACTCCAGAGGCAGGGGCAGGAGGATGGAGAGTTCAAGGCCAGAGATAGTCTGCATAAGACTCTGAGGAGTCCTGTTTTTAAATATCCAATTACACAGCTTGGCCTCAGAGTTTTCTTAACAGCTTATATGTTAGAGACAAGATTCTAAGATTCTTTATAGATGTATATTTTATATTTTTTACTTATTGGTCTCTTTAAAATGATGATCTTTCTTAAAGGCAGACCATGTTGGCACACCACTATTGACTTAACAACTAAGTTCCTCTTTCAACATTTACCTGCCTCAAGTAGTTTAATAGTTGATATTCTGCCCTTAGTAGCACCTCACTAAAGAGAGACCTAGTAAAAACTAAAATCACAGGTAAATCCATCTTGGCTTTGAGGCAGGAAGATGGCAATTGCACAAATAGGGCTTCATTCCACTGATTTTAAAGAGTCAAAGCCCCAAAGTGAACATTGGAGATTACTTGCCCAACAAAGAGAGCAGAGCTCTTCTTAATTTTTGAGTTCAACTACTTTCAATAACTACCAAGAGCAACTTAATACTGAAACACATTAGTCCTCACAGTAACCAAAGGAGGTAGATGTCATTACTATTTCCATACTCACTGCTGAGAAAACTGAAGAACTGAGAAGTTGAGTAGATTGCTCAAAGTCAATAGCCTATAAGTGATGGAGACAAGTTCCAAATAGCCCATGAGCTCTTAAAATCCTCTACAATATGCTAGAATGTAAAAAAGAACCTGATAGGCTAGATTTCAAGCATCCAAAAGAATAAATTAAGAAAATAATCTATAGAATTAAAAGAGAATAATAGTCTGAAAGAAAGGATTACATATTTAATAATCAGCTATGTTACAATCATACCACATAATGTAAAAACTCTACAGCACTTACAGAATTTTCATAGAGTATCTCAGGATTTGTTCAACGAGTCTCAAAGTATTTTGTAATCCCCATTTCCATTTGAAAGTTGATGAACTGTTATTTTGCTCATGAGCATAATTGACCCACAACAGATGAATCTCACTGTCTATTAACTGTCAGATACTGCTGCTTCTCATTTATACATTTTTTCAGAAAACCTAGGTAATAAATAAATCAAATTTCATTATTTTCTTTTAAAACATATCCATTTGTTAGCATTTTTAATAGAATATACTCACTAAAACAGTTTCTAGATCTGGAATATAGTAGTTAAAATAACATCTTGATATTTATAATACCTGCTGGGATTTAGCTCAGTGGGTAGAGCGCTGAGCTGCAGTCTCTGAGGTCCTGAGTTCAATTCCCAGCACTGCAAAAGTGGGAGAAGGGCCTGGCAATCCACTCCCAAGACAATCCCGAAACAGTCAGCCATTGAAAACCCCATGAGGGTCGCTATGAGTCGGATACCGACTCAATGGCACCTAACAACAACAAACATTTATAATACCTGGTTTCCCATCCTGTCTGATTTCCAAAGCTACGCAGGGTTGGGCTTGGTTGTCCTTGGAAGGGAGACTGCCTGGGAAGACTTGGTGCTGTAGGCTTGGGAGAAGGACTTGGCAGCTCACTCCAAAAACAATCAGCCATTGAAAACACTATGACTAGCAGAGAGGTACTAACAGTGCTGGGCATGGGACATTGTCAGGGAGTGTTTCGTTCTGTTGTACATAGGGTTGCTATGAGTTAGACTCAACTCAAAGACACCTAACAATGAACATCAATATTAGCTAACAGGAAATGCCTTTTGTTTTAATTTATACTCGATGTTTTTGTTGTCATTAGATACAACTGAGTCAGGTTCGACTGATAGCGACCCTGTGTATAAGAGGATGACACACTCCCCGACACTGTGCCATGTCAGGCATTATGCCATTGCTTCTCTGCTATTCATAGCGTTTTTGATGGCTGACTATTTCAGGATTGTTTGGGGAGTGGTCTGCCAGGTCCTTCTCCTGTTTTTGCCGAGCTGGGGAACTAACCCAGGGCCTCAGAGCACTCAGAGCAAGCACTCTACCAACTGAGCTAAACCTCAGCCTTATACCCAATAATATCCACTAAAGCATTCATGTAACCTTTTTTATTATTCATAGTTTAAAAAGTAGTGACAAAATGGTATCTCACTCAGTTCTCTAACTTATTAACTAGTGGTTAGGCTGTTCTAAATCTATGGAAGAAAAGAAGCAGAGGCAGGTAAGCAGTTTGGGAAGTACAGGAAGACTCGTATTTTTCAAAATGTCTTCATTTTGCAGCCTGTAATTAGATCATATTTAGGTTCATATCAGAATAAGTTGTTTCTATCCACTAGTTATCTTCAAGTCTAATGGCACCTAGTTTCTGGAAATAATAAAATCATGTATGTCATCTCATGCATTTAAAATTATTTTGTTTATAGTTGTGCCATGCTTAGCATGAACCTAGCAAAGTTATTTTTTATACACACTTTAAGTAGTATGATTATAGTTTAAGAAGGAAATTTTGATGCACCTTAAAAATAGAGGGAAATTTTCATTTTACTCTTTCATATATTTCATGTGTAACTTGGAATATCACAGTAACTTATATTGCTTTCTGCCGATGTTTAAAACTTATCTTGCCCAGCCCATACCTGTTTTTAATATTTGTATTTCACAGGAAAAGATACTGGTAATATGTTTCTCAATGCAGCATTGTTCTGTAGGATTTCCACTAGAAGAAATGAGATCCCTCTGGGTGTGGTGGTGCATTCCTGAAATGAGGCAGGAGGATCTATGCAAGTTTGAAGCCACCATGGCCTAACTAGCAAGTTCCAGGCCAGCCTAGGCTACACAGTGAGACTGTATCTCAAAACAACAACAAAAATTCCAAAACAGAACAAGACAAAAAAAAAAAAAAAAAAAAAAAAAAAAAAAAAAAAAAAAAAAAAAAAAAAAAAAAAAAAAAAAAAAAAAAAAAAAAAAAAAAAAAAAAAAAAAAAAAAAAAAAAAAAAAAAAAAAAAAAAAAAAAAAAAAAAAAAAAAAAAAAAAAGAAAAGATAAGAAAGAAAGAAAGAAAGAAAAAGAAAAAGAAAAACGAAATACCATGTTTTGCATTGTCTGTTCCCCATTTTTTAATCGATAATCCATGAACCATTGTTACCATTTTCTTATCTCCCCAATTTTTAAGGA
>VMDO01037613.1:0-14201 GCA_007922755.1 Pedetes capensis | reverse complement strand
GATCAAACATGCAATCAAGACATACTGGTAATCACTGGTGACTGGAATGCAAAGGTTGGAAACAAAGAAGAAGGCTCAGTAGTTGGAAAATATGGTCTTGGTGACAGAAACGAAGCTGGAGATCACATGATAGAATTTTGTCAGACCAATGACCTTTTCATTGCAAATACATTTTTTCAACATCATAAATGGAGACTATACACATGGACTTCACCAGATGGAACATACAGAAATCAAATTGACTACATATGTGGAAAGAGATGATGGAAAAGCTCTGTACAAAATGTCAAAACAAGACCAGGTGCTGACTGTGGATCAGACCATCAACTTCTCATATGCAAGTTCAAACTGAAGCTGAAGAAAATTAAAACAAGTATACGAGAGCCACGGTATGACCTTGAGTATATCCCACCTGAGTTCAGAGACCACCTCAAAAATAGGTTTAATGCACTGGACACAAATGATAGGAGACCAGAACAGTTGTGGCATGACATAAAAGATATCATTCAAGAAGGAAGCAAAAAGTTCTTAAAAAGACAAGAAAAAAAGAAAAGACCAAATTACATGTCAAAAGAGACACTGGACCTTGCCCTCAAATGTTCAGCAGCTAAAGCAAAAGGAAGACATGATGAAGTTAAGGAACTAAACAGAAGATTTCAGAAGGCAGCTCAAGAAGACAAAAACAAATATTATAATGATATGTGCAAGGAGCTGGAGGCAGAAAACCAAAAGGGAAGAACACGCTCTGTGTTTCTCAAACTTAAGGAAGTGAAGAAAAAATTCAAGCCTCGAGTGGCAGTAGTGAAAGATGGTAAGAATACACAGAGTCATTATACAAGAAAGAATTGGTAGATGACCAACCATTCCAAGAGGTTGCATATGAAGAGGAACCAATGGTGTCGAAGGATGAAGTGGAAGCTGCCTTGAAAGAATTGGCAAAACACAAGGCTCCAGGAATTGATGGGATACCAATAGAGATGTTTCAACAAACAGATGCAGCACTGCAGGTGTTAACAATGTTTATGCCAACAGATTTGGAAAACAGCTACTTGGCCAACTGAGTGGAAGAGATCCATATTTGTGCCTATTCCCAAAAAAGGGGATTCAACTGAATGTGCAAACTATCAGACAATATCATTAATATCACACACCAGCAAAATTCTACTAAAGATCATTCAGAAGCGACTGCAGCAGTATATAGACAGGGAATTACCGGAAAATCAAGCAGGATTCAGAAGAGGGCGGGGAACTAGGGACATCATTGCTGATGTCAGGTGGATATTAGCTGAAAGCAGAGAATATCAGAAAGATATCTGTCTATGTTTTATTGACTATGCAAAAGCATTTGATTGTGTGGATCATAACAAATTATGGATAACACTTCAGAAAATGGGAAGACCAGAACACCTAATTGTGTTCATGAGAAATCTGTACATGAACCAGGAGGCAGTTGTTCGAATAGAACAAGGAAACACTGAGTGGTTTAAAGTTGAGAAAGGTGTGAGTCAGGGCTGTATACTTTCACCCTATCTCTTCAATTTATACACTGAGCAAATAATCCAAGAAGCTGGACTTTATGAGGAAGAATGCAGCATCAGGATTGGAGGAAGACTCATTAACAACCTGCATTATGCAGATGACACCACTCTGCTTGCTGAAAGTGAAGAGGATTTAAAACATTTACTGATGAAGATCAAAGATCATAGCCTTCAATATGGGTTACAGCTAAACATCAACAAAACAAAAATCCTTACGACTGGGTCAGCACGCAACTTCACATTAAATGGAGAAAAGATTGAGGTTGTCCAAGATTTTACTTTGCTTGGCTCTATAATCAACACCCGTGGAAGCAGCAGTCAAGAAATCATTGCAGTCAAGACACATTGTTCTAGGAAAAGCTGTGGCAAAAGATCTCTTTAGATTATTGGAAAGCAAAGACGTCATATTGAAGACAAAGGTGCGTCTGACTCATGCCATGGTATTTTCAGTGGCATCATATGGTTGTGAAAGCTGGACATTGAACAAGAGAGACAGAAAAAGAATGGATGCTTTTGAATTGTGGTGCTGGAGACGTCTATTGAATATACCATGGACTGCCAAAAGAACCAACAAATCTGTCCTAGAAGAAGTGCAACCAGAGTGCTCCTTGGAAGCAAAAATGGCCAGACTGCGTCTTACATATTTCGGACATGTAGTCAGGAGAGAACAATCCCTGGAGAAGGACATCATGTTTGGGAGAGTGGCAGGTCAACGCAAAAGAGGAAAACCTTCCACCAGATGGATTGACACAGTATGTGCAGCAATGGACTTAAACATAAATAAGATTCTGCGCCTGGCACAGAATCAGGAAGTGTTTCGATCTGCTGTAGATAGGGTAGCTATGAGTTGGACTCGGCTCCACGGCACCTAACAACAACAACAGCCTTTACAAGTGGGCATATTATGGCAAGAGTTATAGTTGAAGAAAGGGTCGCTAAGAGTTTAAGACATCTGCCCAAAGCCACTCAGCCGGGAAGGGGTAGAGCAAGGACTGGAGGAGTAAGATATCTAAGATAGCCATTCCCATGGAAGTTCAAGAGTCGGTACTTTCCCCTGTCTTCTGAAAAATCGGATCTTCTTTGCTAGCCCTACCACTCGTCACCAGGCTAAGGTGCCTCGGGCGCTCCAGCCCGGGGCCTCGCCACTGCTGCAGAACCTCCAGTACAGAACTGGGCAAGCAAACTGGCACGAGCAAGTGCACTTTGGGTGCAGCGGCCTTTCACACACACCACCCTCGCAGAGGAGTGGGCGGGCTCCCTCTTCACTACTCGCGTTTCCAACCCCAGAAACCGAAATAAAAAGATCTCAGGAACAGTGGGGGGCGCACCGGACGAGAACACGCCAGAGCCACAACTCTTTTCTCAGTGTCTGACATGAGCTTCCTTCAAAAAGTGGGGTGCCGCCGGGATTCAGAAGCCATCAGAGGCCCTGGTGCTCCCCTCGGGGTCCGCGGCCTTCGCTCAGCCTCCCGGCTACTTCCCTCCCCTCACCTGAGCAAGGATTCAGTCGAGTCGGGAACACACTGCGCGCCTCAGCTCCCTGCCGGACCCTACCCGCTTCACCCAGGAGGTTCCTCCCTCCAGGGACCCTACCTGGTTACCGGAGAGACCATGGTCAGCCAACTCCTCCTCCCACCTCGGAAATGACGTAAACCAGCCGGCTAGCGTCGGGATGCGCATGCGCGTCAGCCATACGTCCCTCAATGCACTTTCCCATAATCTTCCGGAGGGAAATTTGGAAGGTCGTGATTTGGGTTCCGTGCTCTTCCTGAAAGAGAAGAGTTGAACAATTCACGCTCCTCTTATCAAGATTTTCTCAAAGCCAGGTTAATGAAAACAGTGTGCTATTGGCGCAACTATTTGGGCGGGGGAAAGACCGGTAAAGAAAAGGGAAGCCAGAGACAAAGCCACAGATAATGTGGTCACTTTCCTCTTCCCCACGAACAAGCGACTGCGATATGTAGTTTTCTATAGAAAGTGCTAGTCAGTTGAATATCGATCGAGGGAGAATATGAACCTTGACTCGTACCTCATGCAAAAAAATCAATTCTAGACGGTTCGCACACCTAAATGTGAAAAGTACAACTCTAGATAATAACTAGCACAATATTGTGACCATGGAAAAGGGAAGTGCTCAGTACAACATAAAATTACCAACCCTAAAGGAAAAGAGCCTGCAGCCATACCCCTGTGGCGTCTGATCCTGTCAGATCTCAGAAGCTAAGCAGGGTCGGGCCTGGTTAATGCTTGGATGGGGGACCGCCTGGGAACACCAGGTGCTGTAGGCTTGGGAGAAGCACCTAGGAACCCACTCCCAAAAAGCAATCAGCCATTGAAAACCCTATGAATAGCAGAGAAATACTAACAATACTGTTTCACCTGTTGTACATAGGGTCGCTGTGAATCGGACAAGGACTTGATGGCATCTGACACCACCAGAAAGGAAAAGGGTTTAGCTCAGTTGGTAGAGTGCTGCTCTGCTCTCTCTGAGGACTAGGGTTTGATTCCCAGCACTGAAAAAAAAAAGGGGTGGGTGTGTGGTGGGGGGGAATCCACTCCCGAAACAATCAGCTATTGAAAACCCTATGATTAAAGGCAAAACCTAGAGGAAAAGAAAAAAAGAAAACCCTGTGACTGTTGCTATGAGTAGGACCCGACTTGACGGCACCTAACAACAACAAAAATGAAAAAACTGATAAATTGGTCATAGCTAAAATCAAGACAAGAAATACAGCAGAGAAGATATTTGTAATGCATATATTCGAAATTACTTTTATCTAGAATATATAAAGGGTCTGAGGTTTAGCTCAATTGATGGAGTGCTGCTCTGTGCGATCTGAGGCCCTGGGTTTGATTCCTAGCACTGCAAAATCTGGAGCAGGATCTGGCAGCTTACTCCCCGAACCACCCCGAAATAATCAGCTATTGAAAACTATAAATAGCATACAAACACCGACATAGTGCTGGGCATGGCCCAGTCCCGGGGAATGTTTCCTTCTATTGCACAAAAGGTCGCTGTGAGTCAGACCCAACTTGAGGGCACCTACCAACAACAAAATATATAAATAATTCTTATTTTAAACATTAAGTTTTGTGAAAGACCTGAAGTGGTAGAAAAGGAAGTGTGAAAAGAGGCTGGTGAGAGAGCAACTGTGGGAACTTATAGTTTAAAATTCAAAAGATGTCAAAAGTGTGTAAGATGAAAAATCTCCAGCCCTGTTCTCCAGGCACCCAGTTCCCCTCCCCCTGCATCACAATGCAATTGTCTGTATGTGTCTTTTTAGAGGTACCTTATTCATAATTAAGCAATTATGTTTATGTTGAGTACAAACAGTAGTATATAATAATAGCTCTGTTTCTGGTTTTTATTCACTTTAGTCAATTACTGTATCATTGAAATCCTTACAGGTATCTACAAAGCCTGAAAATACAGGGGAGATTTGTGTGTGTGTGTGTGTGTGTGTGTGTGTGTGTGTGTGCTGTTTTTGTTTTCAGAGACAGGATCTGCCTATGTTTCTCAGGCTGGCTTTGAACTCCTACAATCTTCCTGGCTCAGCCTCCTGAGCAGCTGGGACTATAAGCACATGTCACATGCTTGACGAGGAGAAATTTCATTTTCAACTACATGTTAGCCACATTTTCAAATATGTTCTGTGTGTTTCCCTTTGACATATTCACAGAAGTCTACATTCTCTCCTGAACCCACTCCACTGTTCTGGAAACTCTAGACTCCTATTTGCAAGACCAGAAGGTTCAGATGTTCAAGTAACAAGCCCAGTATGATTATGAGTCCTTCCTGAAAGACCAAACCAGTCTCCCAGGGTTCATTTCCCAGGCCTACTCTTCTCTCAACCAGCCCACACTTCATTCCTGCTTGGAGTTTGCTCTGGAAGCAAGACAATAAATTCCAATGTTTTTGTAGCCAATTTGAACTGCAAATACAAGTGTAAAGACTTTAACTTCCCATCCAGGATATTTCATAAATAGACCGCAATGGTTAGCACAGGACCACGCCTTTCTATGAAAACAGAAGAGGAAACTTCTGTTTGCAAGAATATGGACTAAACACAGTTTTCCCTACTTCTCTCATGAAGTACAACTAAAAACCCTGGACATCAAATATTTTAAAAAGCCTAAGATTGAATGGTAGAGAGACAGGGTAGGCCAGCTGGGGACATCAGGCCCCAAGGAACAAGATGGTGGCTATTTCTTCACATATCCAAAACTGGGTACTGAAGGAACAGACAACCTGTTAAGAGGCATAAATGAGTTCTAAGAAAGGCCTTCTCACTAGCCAAAGGAACAGGAAAGGGGCAGCCTAGAAATGCAGAAAACTTTTAGACAATAACAGTTCTATTTCAGCCAAAGCCACAGAGAAAACCATCAGCTCCACCACATGCTTCACAGGAGGCCTAGACTGTCACTCAGGCCGAGTTGTAAAGAGGTACCATGGCACCTTTCCTCTTGGACTGACATGGTGTCAGGGAAGGGCAAGTGGAGAGCTGGCTGTCCCCTTCCCACTGGGCAGAAGGAAGGCTATCACCCAATGTGAAGTTAGTGGAATCACAGGGTAATCTGGGATTCTATGTCCACTGGAAAGTAAGGGAAGTCACCCTTCCCTCCTCTCTCTTGTGACGTCAGAGAGAGAGAAGTGCACAGCCAGGACTTTCACCACTGCTTAGTGGCAACCGACCACTTTCCACTCCCGGTGTCCATAGAGGTTATGCAGGAAGAAATAACCAGATACTCCTTTCTCTCCCAGACCATGTGGTATTGATTGGAGCCCAGCAAGGAGCCTGGACTTCCATTTCACTAAACAGTAACAAAGAGTCCCTCCAGGTGTCGACAAAGGCCACATAAAAAGCCTGTACTTCCACTCCCACCTGCCAATAGTGAAGAGGCATTTCCTTCCCCTGCCAAAGTAATGTCCAAGGAAGCCTGCTAAACACACAGTCTAGGAACGATTAAGAGTCTTATGATACTCAAAATCCAGGTTTCCATCAAAAAGCAATCATTTTACCAAGAAATAGAAAAATTTATACTTAAGTGATAAAACACAAGAGAGATCATCAGAAAAATGATGCAGATGTTAGAATTAACTGACAAGGATTTAAAATCCGGTGGGAAATTACAAACACACTTGAAACAAATGAAAGAATAGAAAACCTCAACAAAGAAACAGAAATTAAAAGGAAGAACCAAATGAAAATTGGACAACAACAACAACAAAACACAAAGGCTGAGATTTAAAAATGTATAGCTCAACAGCTGAATGCAGAGTCGGGAGAAAAGACTCTGGGAACTTGAGCCACAACAATAGAAGTGATCTAGTTTGAACAACAGAAATAAAATAGATTGAATAAAATGAGCAGACACTTGAACTGGGGATGTGGGTCAATGGTGGAGTGCTCGCCTAGCATGCATGAAGCTGAGCAACACGAGGAAAAAATAAAAAGCATACACTTAACTATAGGTGAGATTACAGCAAAGGATCCAATATTTATTCTATCAGAGTTCTAGAGGGGGAAGGGGTAGAGGGTGAGACTAAAAAACATTGAAAGACATAGTGATTGAAAATTTCCCAAATTTGGCAATAGACCCCATTTTACACATTCAAGAATGTTATGGTTTGGACCTAAAATGTACCCCAAGGGCTCATGTGTTCAGGTTTTGGTACCCAATGCAGCAATGTTCACAGGTGGGGCTTCTAGGAAGTGATGAGATCATGAAGGCACTGACCTCATCAGTGAAAGAATCCACTGATGTCTTCATAATTTGATGGGCTACTGAGAGTTGGTGGGAACTTAGGAGGTGGGACCTCGTTGAAGGGAGTGAGTACTTGAGAGGGGGCTTTGAGGGGCTGTATCTTGTCCTTGGCTCTTCCTCGCTCTACTTCACAGGTACTGTGAGGTGAGTGGCTCTACTCTACCACATGCTCCCCACTGTGACTTTCTGCCTCACTGAGGCCCAAAGTGACAGGGTTAAATGACCATGGGCTGAAACCTCCAAAACTGTGAGCCAAAAACAAAAACAAACAAACAACAAAAAAACCCCACAAAACCAAAACAAAACAAAAAACCCTTTCCTCCTTAAATTGTTCTTCTCAGATATTTTCTGACAGTGATGGAAAGCTGTCTAACACAAAGAAGCTGAACAAATTCCAAACAGGTAAACTCAAAAAAGTTTATGCCAAGACACCGGAAAGTACCCAGTGAGAAGCTATACATTGCTTCTAGGAGAAAAACAGTTCTATCGACAATGTTTCTCATCAGAAAGCTGGGTGTGGTGGCACAAACCTGCAATCTCAGCATGTGGGAGGGTGAGACAGAAGGATGGAGAGTTTGAGGGCAGCCTGGGATATGTACCAAGACCCTTTGAGATACAGAGGGAGAGAGAGGGAGAGAAAGAGAGAGAGAGAGAGAGAGAGAGAGAGAGAGAGAGAGGGAGGGAGAGGGAGGGGGAGAGGGAGAGGGAGAGGGAGAGGGAGAGGGAAAGAAAGTTGGGCATGGGAAATGACACAACATTTTTCAAGTGCTAAAAGAAAAGAATTGCCAATTCAGAATTCTATATCCTAGCTAGGTGTGGTGGTGCACACCTGTAATCCAAGCTAGTAGGGAGGCTAAGGCATGAGGATCACAAATTCAAGGCCAGCCTGGGCTATATAGCAAGAACCTGTTTCCCCTCCCCCACAAAAACATAGACAAACAAAAAAATTAATAATTCTACATCCAACAAAAATATCCTCCAGGAATAAAGGAGAAATAATAGCACTTTCACATTAGGGAAAACCAAGAGAACTGGACAAAGTAGACCTAACCCATAAAAATGGCTGAAGGAAATGATCTAACCAGAAAGCAAATGATAAAAGAAGAGATCTTGGAATATCAGGAAAGAAAAAAAAGTACAAGAAGAATAAAACAATAGGTAAATACAATAGACTTTGGCTTTTTTTCCTCTAGAGTTTTCTAAATTAATATGAATAGTTAAAGCAAAAATCATAACAGTATCTAATATAGTTCTTCATATATGTAGAGGGAATACTTAAAATAATTATAAATGGGAGTGGCAAAGGGGACATAGAGGGAGGTAAGGTTCTTACATTTCATTTGAATTGGTGAAATGTGGACACTAGCTGAGTGTGATAAGTTATGTGTATGTAATTGCCATCCCCAGAACAACTGCTAAAAAGTCATGCAGCGTGATACACTCAAAAACAGTACAGATAAATCAAAATAAACTTCAATTTTTTTGTATAACCTGTAGGAAGAGAGGAATAAGAAAACAGAGAAATGAAAAACACAGAAAGTAAAAAATAAAATAGATGACATGGATGAATGGGAGATTATTATTCTAAATGAAATAACTCAAACATAGACAGACAGTCAAATACCACAAAACCCCATTCACGTGTGGAATATGAAAAGCTGATCCCCTAGATGTTGAAAGCAAATTAGTGGTTCCCAGAGGCTAGGAAAAATAGGAAGGAGGGAAAGGGAAACGTTGATCAACAAGCACTAAGTCATAGTTACGTAGGAGAAACACATTCTGGTGTTGCACAGTAGAGTGACTAGACAATGGTAATGTACTGTGTATTTAAAAAAAGCTAAGAGAAAGGGTTTTTAATGTTTTCACCACAAAAATAATAAATAAGTACATAGATATGTTTTCCCTTATTTGAACATTACACGTGTACACATTATGATTGCTGTTAGGTGCCATCGAGTCGGTATCCGACTCATAGCAACCCTACATACAACAGGCAAAACATTTTATCAGTGCTTCTCTGCTATTCATAGGGTTTTCAATGGCAGAATGATTTTTTGGGAGTGGGTTGCCGAGTCCATCTCCCAAGCCTACATTATCTGGCATTTGTAGGTAGTCTCCCGTCCAAGTACTAATCAGGCCTGACCCTGCTTAGCTTCCGAGATCTGATGGGATCAGATGCCACAGTGCTATGGCTGCAGATTGTACACATTATACAATCTATAAAGATGTCATGTTGAAGAAGAAGGTGTGCCTGACTCATGCCATGGGATTTTCAGTCACATGACATGGTTGTGAAAGATGGACATTGAATAAGGGAGACGGGAGAAGAATTGATGCCTTTGAATTATGGTGCTGGAGACAAATATTGAATATACCATGGACTGACAAAAGAACCAATAGATCTGTCCTAGAAGAAGTACAACCTTAGTGCTCCTTGGAAGCAAGGATGGCTAGACTGCATCTTACATATTTAGGACATGTAGTCAGAAGGGACCAGTCCCTAGAGAAGGACATCATGTTTGGGGGAATGGCAGATCAATGAAAAAAAGGAAGACCCTCAACTAGATGGATTGACACAGTGTTTGCAACAATGGGCTTAAACATAAAAAAGATTGTGCCTGGTACAGAATCAGGGAGTGTTTTGTTCTGTTGTACACAGGGGCAGTATGAGTTGGACCCGACTTGATGGCACCTAACAATAACCCTAATTTAGAATATTACATGGCACCCCATGAATATGGACAATTTTATGTGTTAATAAAAAATTAAAAATTAAATGGCAAACTTAAATTTTAATAATTCATAATTACATTAAAAACAGAGATTGGCTGGGTGCAATTGTGCATGCCTGTAATCCCAGCAAATGCGGGAGGCTGAGGCAGAAGGATTGCTAGTTTGAGGTCAGAGACAGTCTGTGTGAATTAGCAAGACCCTGACTCAAAATAAAAAATAAAAAATAGCCTGGGGGTATGTGCAGCCCAATGATAGAACTCTTGCAAAGTATGTGCAAGGCCCTGGGTTCAACCATAAGTACTGCAAAAAAATAAAAAGTAAAAAAAAACAGAGGTTGACAAAATGGATAAAAATAATATACCTAACTATATACTATACAAGAAATTCATTTATATAGGTAGACCAAAAGTTAAATGATAGAAAAAGATAAACCAGGCAAATATTAATCAAAAGAAAGCAAGAGTGAATATGTTAATATCAGAAAAAAATGGACTTCTGAGCAAAGAATATTACAAAGCTCCAAAAGGTATGTTACATAATGTTAGAAAAGTCAATTTACCAAAAAGTAGCAGTTCTTAATCTATATGCACCAAATAAAAGATGTACAAAATATACCAACCAAAACTGGTAGAACAATAGCTGGACACTACATATTCCTCTCTCAGTAATTGATGAAAACCAATAAAAAGCGAGTATATAGAAGTTTCATCAATACCTTCAACCAACCGGATCTAGTCAACATTTGTAGAACACTCCCCCAACAGCAGAAAACACATTCTTTTTAAGTGCTCATATAACATATACCAAAACAGACCCTATCCTGGATCATAAACCTCAATAAACTTAAAAATGAAATCACACAGAATGTGTACCAACCAGATACAATGGAATCAAAGTAAATATTGATAATAGAATGATAACAAGAAAATCTCCAAATATTTGGAAGCTGAACAACACTCTCCTAAAAGATCTATGGGGCAAAAAGGAAGTCTCAAGGGACATTCTTAAATGTTGCATAGTACTGAATGAAAATAACACAATATATCAAAACATATAGGTGCAGCTAAGACAGTACTGAGAGGGAAATTTATAACACTAAGTGCTTACATTAGAAAAGAGAATAGTTCCAGATCAAGCGAGCTAAAAAATTAGATGAAGAAGAACAAAATAAAAGAAAGCGGAAGGAAGGGAAACAATTAAAATCAGTAAAATTTAAAACAGAAAAAGGGAGCTGAAGATGTAGTTCAGGGATAGAGCACTTCTCTAGCATTTATGAGGTCCTGGGTTTGAGTCCTCAACACTGAAAAAAAAAATTAAACAACAGGAAAACATTAGAGAGAAAATTTAGGAAAAGTACATAAAGCTGGTACTTTGAAAATATAAATAAAATTGAAACTCTCTAGCAAGACTAACAATGAAGAGAGAGAAGACACAAATTATTAATATCCAAAATAAAACAAGAGTGTCACTACACAGATATGAGAAGGGTGAGAGAATGTGATAATTTATACACATAAATTTGACAAATCAGATGAAATGCTCAAAAACCATAGACTATCATAACTCATTGAATATTAGAAAATTTGAATAACCCTGTAATATTTTTATTAGAAATTTTTAATGTACATCTTAATGTGTTTCATTTTGACATGCTTTTCATTGTGACATTTCCATATATGCATTTTGATAAACATTATTCATATAGGTTACCCCTTACCCTCCCCTATGCTTTCCCCCCCTCCCACCCTTCCCATCTAAGTTTCCCATCTAAGTCTTCTCTATCTTTTACTTAGTAGTTTTTTTCTATATGTCCTTGGGTTCCAGTTCTGTTTAAGATAGAAACTTTTCCTGTAGTGGTCTTTGTTTTTATCTTGTTAGAACAATTACATGTGATTTCTAGTCCATTTATATTGACATCATTCTTATCCCCCCCCCCTTTTAATATGATCCAACCTTTGAATAGGATTTTTCCTTCTTGTAATTTTGAATCAGCTCCCTCATATGAGTGAGAACATGTGTTGTTTCTCTTTCTGAGCTCGTGTTCGTTCACTCAAAATAATTTTCTCTAATTCCATCCATTTTGCTGCGAATGACCTTATTTCATCTTTCTTGATTGCTGAGTAGTATTCCATTGTGTATATATACCATAGTTTTTTTATCCATTCTTCTGTTGAAGGGCACTTTGGTTGATTCCATATCCTTGCTATTGTGAAAAGTGCTGCATTGAACATGGAGATGCAGGTGTCTCTGTGGTATGATGACCCATCTCCCTTTGGAAATTGAATTGTTAGTCAAAAGCATCCCAAAAAAGAAAACTGGAGGCCCTACTAGTTCTGCTGGAGAATGCTACCAAACATTTCTAAAAGAAAAATACCAATTCTATGAATTTCTATCAGAAAAGACAAGACGATGGAATACTTCACAACTTATTTTATGAAGTCAGTATTTCCCTGATACTAATGCCAGATAAGTACCTGCAGCCTTAGCCCTGTGGCATCCGATCCCATCAGATCTCGGAAGCTAAGCAGGGTCGGGCCTGGTTAGTACTTGGATGGGAGACCACCTGGGAACACCAGATACTGCAGGCTTGGGAGAAGGGCCTGGCAACCCGCTCCCAATAATCAATCTGCCATTGAAAACCCTATGAACAGCAGAGAAGCACTGACAATAGTGTTTCACCTGTTGTGTGTAGGGTCGCTATGAGTCGGATACCGACTCAACGGCACCTAACAACAACAACAAAGCCAGATAATCCCCCACATGTCTGTTGGCTTCTCATGTTGTGGGGGCTTGCGTGTTGCTGTGATGCTGAACGTTATGCCACTGGTATTTCAGATACTAGCAGGGCTACCCGTGGTGGATATGTTTCAACTGAGCTTCCAGACTAAGACAGACTAGGGAGGAGGACCCCACAGCTCACTCCCAACACAATTAGCCATTGAAAATCCTATGAATAGCAGAGAAGTACTGTCAAATATGGTCTGGGATTTAGCTCAGTTGGTAGAGCACTGCGCTGCAGTCTCTGAGGTCCTGAGTTCAATTCCCAGCACCGCAAAAATGGGAGCAGGACCTGGCAACCCACTCCCAAGGCAATCCCGATACAATCTGCCATTGGAAACCCTGTGAGGGTCGCTATGAGTCGGGCACGACTCGACGGCACCTAACAACAACAACTGTCAAATATAGTGCCAATAAATGAGCCCTCCAGGCTGGAAAGCATTGAAAAGACCGCTGTGGAAGAGTTGCCTCTTCAAAGTAGCGTCAACCTTAATGACAGGAATGAAGTAAAGCCCCAGGGACCTCCAGTTGTTGATGTGGCACAACTCAAGATGAGAAGAAACACAGTGGTTCCAACAATGGGCTCAAACATAAAAAGATTGGCACAGCGTCAGGGAGTGTTTTGTTCTGTTGTACACAGGGTTGGTATGAGTTAGACCTGACTCAGTGGCATCTAACAACAAAACCAACAAAGCCAGACAGAGTATTTTCTTAAAAAGGAAATTAAAAAACCCATAAGCCAGTTACCTTCATAAATATAGTCAAATATTTTTGCAGAGGGTGTTGCTGAGGTGAGAACCCAGGGCTTTGTGCATACTAGGCTAGCACTCTACCACTGAATTACACTCTCACCCCTAAAGATATATCCATGTAAGAACAACAGATTATAATTTTGAGGTTCTTGTGCTAATACTGTTGTTGTTGTTGTTAGGTGCATTAGAGTTGTGTCGGACTCATAGCAACCCTATGTACAGCACATGGAAACACTTGCCGATTCTGTGCCAGGCAAACCATCTTATTTATGTTTAAGCCCATTGTTGCAGACACTGTGTCAGTCCATCTGGTGGAGGGTTTTCCTCTTTTGCGTTGACCTGCCACTCTTCCAAACATGATGTCCTTCTCCAGGGATTGTTCTCTCCTGACTACATGTCCAAACTATGTAAGACGCAGTCTGGCCATTTTTGCTTCCAAGAAGCACTCTGGTTGCACTTCTTCTAGGACAGATTTGTTGGTTCTTTTGGCAGTCCATGGTATATTCAATAGACGTCTCCAGCACCACAATTCAAAAGCATCCATTCTTTTTCTGTCTCTCTTGTTCAATGTCCAGCTTTCACAACCATATGATGCCACTGAAAATACCATGGCATGAGTCAGACGCACCTTCGT